>JAVTVY010044896.1:0-21620 GCA_036873755.1 Hanleya hanleyi
AGTAGAATCAAGCGGTACGAAATTTATGAAAATAAAAATGGATCGTTGCTACGGCCGAGACATTGCGTGTATGATACCCGTCATAAACAACAACAACAACGCGGTCTAGCACTTTACGTTGAGAACATGCATTTCTTCAGAAGTCGGTTTATTTGAGGTCTAGATTTTAACTTTAACGGCATTGCATTTCTTGTTTAAGTCCGTGAGTCTTGAATTTTTGTTGGTAATTTTTATCTTTCACTGTAAAAACCATCATGGTATAAAATGAGAAAATGTGGTACAAAAATATCTGGAATTTCCTTATTTTTTTAAATGTTTTTGCGTATCTCATATAAATCCATAGCCTAACCTTTATATAAAGGTTCATTAATAACAATTGTTGATTTACTGCTTGTCAGGGAATGCAGCAGGTGGCCAGATTTTTATTTATTTATTTATTTTTTTTTTTTTATGATTATTATTTTTTTTGCAATGCAGACAATTCCAATATTTGTTTCATATGCAATACAAAGAAACAAATGAAATAAAATTAAGAGTATATACTTACCACTTACCAAACATGTTTAGGTTGAATACTGCTCATCAATGGAGATAATCACTCGCCTGAACTAATTTGTGCTATTATATGTGTGCTAACCACCCTCCTCAGAATAAATGAGGCGATTTCAATTTTCCCATTGAGAAGTTTACATCTAGTTGTGCAGTAACTAGCACTAGTGAAAATGGCAACTGGTCACGAAATGCTTGGTTCCGCAAATTTGGATTCTTTGGATTCTCGCAAACTAAGCCACTAAGAATCCAACTGGATTCTCGCAAAATTTTGCGAAATTCTACCCCTGCAGTTCCTTTGTTCTGAAGTTTGACGGCAACCATGCGATGGACGGAAAGTAGAACCATGCGATGGACGTAAAGTAGAAGTCTGAGTTCAAGACATCATTCTGCTTGACAGCTGCTACATCTTACGTGAAAATCCGCTGATGATGTAAGGATTTTATAGCGTCTCTTGCAAGCGTTATATGATAATTATCTTTGAATGTTTATGATAGTTTGTGACCTCTTACCGCTGTTGGTGTTGCTACAAACACGAGGTCCAAACAAATGAAATCTATTAAAATAAGTGAGCAAGTTACAATACAGAACATGTGTTTTTTTGTCATTCAGATGACCATTGTCCAAATCACATTAGATAGCTCACCTTAGTACTACAGAAACTATTTGTTCATATCTTAATTGGTAGGGTTGTAAAAACATTCAAAAACTCAATATCAACTTGTGGGTGGGCCGTAAAAACTTGGAAAAACTCAATTTGAGCATAAAAAGAACTCAATATTTTATAGTGGGTAGTAAAAATTTGGACTTCTATGAATCCCTGGCTCTGTGACGCCATTGGTGACGTCATCAGTAGGAGTAGTAGACAAAGTAGGCATTTTGAGGGTGCGAAATAAGGTTTTTGGGCTAGAGATGGACCATCCGTGGTCTAAATGGACCGTGTGGGGTGTCATCTTGTAACTCTCTGCATGTAGATGACGAATGGTATGGTTTTTGTTGGAAGTCGCATCGTGCTACTCATGCGCAGTTGAGCAGTAGCAACAAAAGATGTCATTTTGGGCGTGGGCAATGACATGTTTGGGCAATCAAGGGACCCATGTTTGGTCCAAATGGACAGGTTGGGGTATCCTAGTGAAGCTTTCGTGGGAGAGTCAGATAGGCGTGTTTTTTATTGGAATTCAGGCCAATCTGCGCATGCGCAGTTGGGGTGTAGTAAGTAAAGTGGTCATTCTGGAGGTGCGCAGGAGTATATCTGAGAGATTGCGGTCCTATATCTCATCCAAAGATGGAGTATAGGGTGTCATCGTGAAGATCTCGAGCTGTAGACCACGACTTGAGGGATTTCAGTACAAACCCGTGGGCATTTATTAATGATTTCAGCAGCCGCGATTTTACATTGCCCTATACAGACTCACGTGGCTATGAGGTAAAGAGCTTATTATTAGGATATAACAGTTCTTCAATGGAAATTATCTTTTTATACCTGCGGTAACTTATGCCCAAATAAACATCCCTTTGAAAATATATATACAAGTCGGCATACATTCATTGTTGAGCCGCCGTTACCCACACATAATTGCAATAAATATATATCCTCAAACATCATGCCTCTGTGGTGTCTGTCAGGGCCCCCCATTTCTTGATAAACTGTTTCATGCTCTTATTTTGTGTAGCAATAAATTTTTCAGTTTTTCTTGTTTTTAAAATAATTGCTTTAGTTACTTCCCAACACGGCCGCCTTGATACCCTTCTACAATTGTATATACTGTTTTTTATCAATAGGATTAGATGACTTAAAAGAGGTGTAGGGTGTTCTGCACAACCAAATAGAACATCCGATATCTTGAGCTTATCACGTATAAGATTTTGCCTTTTTGCCCAAGTAGTAAAATCTTCCCAGACAGGCTTAACATGAATACATTTCCAAAGCATATGAATGATTGTCTCCCTTTCATTTTCACAGAAAGTACAGTCTGCCGAAGGCACTTTCCCCCATTTCTCCAATGCTACGTTTGTGACTAAAATCCTATGAATAATTTGATATTGAAAATATCGCATATGCGTTACCGTGGAAGTAGACCACACCATTTGGTATATTTTTCGCCAGTCACATCTTACTATTTCTCCTTCTGTTTGTAAGTCATTTTGCCACCTCACCTGGGTATGTACGGGGGTCACTTTAACTTCATCTAGTAGCAGATTATAAATAAATTTTGAACATTTTTGATAAATTAATTTATTTTTAGTCTGGGAGTTAGAAATTATTCTCAGTTTTCGCAGCTGTTTATTTAATGAATTAGTTTCCAGATGTAACTTTATATTGGCGATGACGGCAAAATATAAAAGAAAATTGAGGGATTTCCATGTCATCTGTGTCGTCATCTGAGTACGAGTGGTAACGAAAGCGCCCATTTTAGGGGTGCGTAGTGGTGTGTTTGTGTGACTGAGGGACCATTCTTGGTCCGAATGGGACGTGTGGGGTATCATATCGAAGCTTTCGTGGAACAGTGTCCAACTGGTCCGGTGCGTCATAGAAGTAGGGGATATGGCTGGCATGCGCAGACAGCAATTGTGGAAAAGGGGCACTGGAATGGAATTTTAGCCTTGAGGTGAACCATCCGTGGTCTGAATGGGTCGTATGGGGGTTCGTGGTGAAGGGCTCGTAGGGTAGCGTCGGATTGGACTGGTGTATAGCCTAGTATCATCGTTCTGCAAATGTGCAGTCTGACAGTAGTATTGAGCTCTTATCCAATCAGATGCCGCCATTTGAGAAACTACAGAGCTCGGAGCTGTGGGATGGGTCGGTTAAGAACTTGGAGCTCGGAGCTCTTGAAGTCGGAGCTCGCGGAGCTCGGAGCTCTTGGAGTCGGAGCTTGGAGGTCTTGGAGATAGAAAGTGATGTCAACACAGGCATGCGCACATACCTGTGGTACACCCTGTACACTATAGCCCGTAGTGCATATGGTACACCAGGATGCATGCCATGATACCAGACCAATCCGACGCTACCCCACGAGCCCTTCACTACGAAACCCCATACAAACCATTCGGAACACGAATGGTCCACCTAGAACCTAAAATCCCATTCAAGTGCCCCTTTTCCACCATTTGCTGTCTGCGCATGCTAGCCATATCCCCTACTTCTATGACACACTGGACCAGTCGGACGCTGTTCCGCGAAAGCTACGATATGATACCCCACACGTACGTCCCATTCGGACCTAGAATGGTCCCTCAGTCTCTCAAACACACCACTACGCACCCCTAAAATGGCTACGAGAGCTTCAAGATGACACCCTACACTCCATTTTGGATGAGATATAGGACATCAATCTCTCAGATATACCCCAGCGCACCGCCAGAATGACTTCACTTACTACACCCCAACTGCGCATGCGCAGATTGGCCTGAATTCCAATGAAAAACACGCCTATCTGACTATCCCACGAAAGCTTCACTAGGATATCCCAACCTGTCCATTTGGACCAAACATGGGTCCCTTGATTGCCCAAAGATGTCATTGCCCATGCCCAAAATGACATCTTTTGTTACTACTGCTCAATTGCGCATGAGTAGCACGATGCGACTTCCAACAAAAACCATACCATTCGTCACCTACATGCAGAGTTACAAGATGACACCCCACACGGTCCATTTAGATCACGGATGGTCCATCTCTACCCCAAAAACCTTCCTTCAAACCCTCAAAATGCCTACTTTGGCTACTACTCCTACTGATGACGTCAGCAATGACGTCACAGATCATGTGGAGATCCCTCAAGTCATGGTCTACATACCGAGGGCTTCACTTTGACACCTCACACGACGCATTCGAGCCAAGAATGGTCCCTCAATCGCTCAAGCACACCCTCACGCACCCCAAAACGCCCGCTTTCGCTACTACTCCTACTTTTGTATGTATGGTCCCTGTGTGACGTCATACCCAACAAATAGTGATATCTTGTAAATATTCGATGCAGCAATCAATGCTGAATAATATGTGGCCAACATTATAAAGATTGGATAATAATTATGGAAGATAAGACTATTCTTGTAACCCTACCCCTATTGTCACAAAAATTGTACTTATTAACACAGGAGTAATTTCAAAGTGATTAAAAGGGTAGTGAGTCCCAGTTTATCGACTGTTAACAAATTGTTTCTTATTTGACATGTCCTAAAGCACATAAAAAACATAGTTTCGGTCTGTAGTGGGGTGCAAGGTGAGCCCTACATGTAGTAGCTCACGGACTACACCCCCTTAATGCATCAGCTTGGACTTTTAGCTGGGGGTTCTGGTCTGTTTTACATATTGTAGCAGTGTTTATTTCTACTCCTCATGAATGCTTTCTGTAAATTGGCTCTCATTAAATATTTCCTGTCCTATACCACCCCCTTAATGCATCAGCTTGGACTTTTAGCTGGGGGTTCTGGTCTGTTTTACATATTGTGGCAGTGTTTATTTCTACTCCTCACCATGCTCACCGGTTTTGTGCAGACCAACTCAGTCCATACAGACACCATTCAAGTTCCATCTCTAGGTTTCAAAATCATGAACAGTCAGTACTGATATGAACAAATTGCTTTTCACACAGATGCCCATGGCTTTTGTCTCTTCTACCTTAGACTAAACAAAACCGAAGAAATAAACACTGATACAACAATGTGTCAAATAGACAAGAGCCCTCTGAAAGTCAATGCTGATACACAGTGATGAGGGGTGGCTTTGATGAAATCAGAAGCCACAGAATGAGTTGATCTTCGAGAATCCATATCTCATTAGGATGATGTGGAGTATAAGCATGATAAATACAGGGTAATTACTGAGCTATGGTGTACTTTATATAAGAGGACTAAATCTGCATATTTACCTGATACCAATCTGTTACATTTAGTCAAAGCCCTTTCTTGATCTTCATAAACAGCCTTTGAATAAGTCGCTGTAAAGTGTAATTGCAATGTGCACTTTTTAATACATGTTTACACAAGCTTATACACATATTTATTCCTGCCTCTTATTTTCGCAATTTCTCAGTTTTGAATATTCTTGGCAACTAATATTTTCGCAATTTATTGATGCCAACCATATCATATACAGCAATTACAGCGCGAGTTAAAAAAATGTCGTCCTTTTATGAGCTATACATACATACGTGTATATATGGCGGTATCACAAGAAAGTGTTTTGTTTTTTGGTCCAAGAAAAAAGCCCCTTTCTTGTGATGCAGGCACATATATAAATATAGTGCAGAAAGTATGTTTCATGTGCTAAATTCATGTACATGCATGTACACAATACATTTATGACATTAGAGGAGTAAAAACACACACACCACAGGTGAGATGAATAAAAACACATAAAACAGGTGGACATTTTTCTCTGCGTTTCAGTTTTTAAAATATCTTTCCACTCATGAGAAACACTTGATGAGATATTTCTCTGAGCCATACAATCTATAGAGCACTAACCCTCATGATTAAAGAGGTAGTAGCGTGATTTTAATTGTTTGGGTAAACTGAACAGCTTGATCACTTGCAACATTTGCCAAAAGATTTTCAAGTGGTGAAGTCTTGTATTTCATATAGGGACCAATATTGTCAGATTCTTCAATTCGGTCTAGTGAACAACATTAAAATGGGAAATGACTGAGATGATCTCGGATAACGTGACGTCACGTTAGAAGCTGTCTTAGTGTAACAAAAGTTTGAAGATCGAGAATGAAGTTGCAAAGCATCATGCTCGGAATCCCAATGCGCGTTTTGTGACGACATCTCAGGCACTGGAGCGAAGTGCAGGTGCTGTCACGTTTTTCAGAGAATGCCAAAAGTGTGATTTCAATGCCCGTGATATATAAAAAATCAGGTCACAGAAAAACGTTCACCATAGTTGATCTCAACTACTGAATAACTTTTATCGAAATATGCTATTTGCTGAATATTTTTTAAATGACTCTACTACTCTACCGTGGCAAAATAATTGCAGAGGTAGAATTAATAAACTTAATATTACCTCAGCATTTTTATTATGTCAGCCAGGACATGAATTTACCGAGACTAAAAATAGCTGCCTTCAATACAATAGGAAGCTCTCAACGATCTAAGTTGTCCCCAGCAGGGCTCGTTTTTCGACGGGAATCCAGGAATCCGATTCTCTTATTATTCCCGTAAATTCGCCATACGCGAATCCAAATGGATTCCCGTAACATCTAGTCAAATTAAAAATAATTGTATACTTTTAATCCTCTTGAAAATGACACAAAATTATCTTCGGCGATCAGCGAAAGAGGAAGTCCAAAACTCGCTCCAAGCGCACTATCCATCAAATTATCGGACTAATTGCGTACACGGCAACGGAATTAAGCCTGCCATACAGTAATGCGCTAAAGGGAGACAATTCTTCCGTAACTGCAGTACCGGTTAACAAAGAATATTTTGCGTTTGTTGCAAATAACTGATGCCGTCACTGTTCATATCAATCGAAATAATCACAAGATCTCTTCCCATGTGTAGATATGAATTCGTTCGCCTTTTATTGCGTTTATGGTGAAGTAATTACAATTCATGTGAAATTTCCACGCACATTTTCCGGACTCCATGCTGGTTCTAAATTTTAACGATCACGTATAAAGTTTGTCTGTTCGTCTTCAATAATTGCGAAAGTCACAATGAGCGTGGAGAAGGACTCACTTTCTGAGAAAGGAAAGCCGATTTCAGTTTATTCCTGTGAATTATGGCCGAAAGATATTAAAGAGTCATATGAATTTGAGAAAAACGAATATGGCACAAAGATGATCCGTGCAATTTGTAAAATTTGTCAAAGAACTGCGACAAATTGGTTCTCTGGCATGGGGTCCAGTACATATCCCAAGTTAATTCGAATTGGTTAGATGGTTTGGCGGCCATCTTCAATTCAGCTCAAAATCTTTAGAGATCTTCTAATGTTGTTCAAGCATTTTATTGACATTTCTTCGGGTTGTCAAATTGAAATAAAAGAAAACTCATAGAGTATTGATATAATTCAACATGTTTATTAGCTCACTCACATTATTGGCATTCTTGATCCACGACGATAAAATTGGATTCCCGTGGATTCCCGTGTGACTAAATTACGTGAATCCATTTGGATTCTGGTTAAATTTGACGAAAAACGAGCCCTGCCCAGATTCCCGGTGTCAAAAAATAAGTAAAACAGAGCTTTTCAAGTAAAAGACTGGCATATTTCTCTATTGTAAAGAAAACTTATTTCTCAAGTGAATATGCATTGATCAGCATTAAGGCTGGCATTTGCTGAGGTTATTTGCAAGGGCTGCAGTGTTTTTCTGATCTATAATTTAAAGGTACACATCATACCTGTGAACATGCCTTGGTGTGTCTGATATTGCTCCTGTGTCCATATGTCACTGTATGAAGGTGGTGGTGTATTGGGATACTGGTGCATGGCGTGATGAGGCAAGCTCTGGCCAAACGCTGGACCATGTGGACCTTGTCCATGCTGCAACTGCAATTCTCTCTGTCCCTGAACATTATACAGTGAAGGATGGGCACCGGAACGATGGGCACTCTGGTTTCCTGAGCCAAACATGTTTTCTTCACTTTCAGCATGTGACATGGGCTCTCCTTGCTGCTGCCTGGATTGACCATGTGTAGGGTAATTATCTGGGGACACACTTGTGTTTCCTTGCCTGCAGTCATCATGACCAGTGGGTGACCACTTGTCTCCTCTAGCTGGTGATGTCACTCTTGGTGACCCGGCTGCAGGGCTGTGATGTTGTGAAGTCATGGGTGAGTCAGACTGGGTCTGGGAGAATCTGGAATGTACATGTGCCTCATCAGGCTCACTGATCCAGTTATCAGGGATGGCACAAGGAGGACATGGACAAACCTCCACTATTGTACTATCTTCCAACTGCCTCTCTGCACTGGAAAGCTGATGTCTTGAAGCTGTGGGAAAGGACACACAAAGAAACAATTCACCATCTCTTTTTATTATGTGAAGAATTATAGTACAATGTAGCAAGAAATATGTCCACATAGTGCAATTTGGGAATAACTTTGCCATTTTGGGACTTCTTTGACCCAGAACTTGATGTAATTATCTAGGAGTTTTTCTTTCTTTCTTCCATTTCCATGATGAATGTAGTTTGGTAAAAGTTTATTATCCTAGAACTGATGAAAATATCCCATCTAAAACTGAAGTAAAAGACTAGACAGCATTTAGACTAGATTCTTTGTGGCTTTGAAGTTTGAGCCATTGATTTTCCCTAGTGTTTATAGTGGGCAAATCACTTTCACCAGAAGTGGATGAACTAGTTTTCATCCACTTCTGCTTTCACCTATATCCTGGTGTTCAGGTCACAGTGGCCTTAACATCTTGACCCGAAAATGAATATGTTTCCGAGAGTTCTGGACATCATAGTAGGATTTCTGAATTTTGGAGCACAGTGACCTTTATGCTCTGAACAAGGAAGGTTCTTCCTTGCACCATGTGTACTAAGTTTGGTAGTATCAAGCAACCTGGAACTGGAGATTAGGCCGTTGTCAGTTGATAGGTTGTTTCGCATGACCCGCCCGCATCAATATTTTGGAGATAAATAATGCTGATGGATTTTAATTATCAGTAATTATTGGCCGTAAAAAAATAAGTAAGCAAATCCACAAAAACTCATGAGCTGACCATGCCGTCACAGCGTGGAGGCGACTCAAAAGCCGCCATTTTGGTTCACATTCTTTGGGGAATCCCATTAATTTCAAAACGAGGCACAGTCCCGGCGTGCATCTCTAGCGGGGATTCCCTCGTGTCACAAGCGGACCGTCACAAGCACGTAGCAATAATAGTTTTAATTCCGGCAGTTTTGACGGTTGCGTACCAAAGCCATCATGGTTTTAGTTAATGGATCAGTTGTTTCCTCATCAATCAGTCGGCACATCGTGCCGAATTTAACCATCCATTTCTCTGATGAAACGCGTTTGAGCGAAGTGGTCGAGCACTTCACGTCTTCACGCCCGACAACAACAACGACGACGACACGGGCTGTCGACCTGCACGTCAACGAAATCATTCGTACAGCTAAAGGATGACGGACATTCGTTGCCGGGCTGGACAGAGAATACCTATCTTCAGTCAGAGTAAAGAAAAAAATAAAATAAAAGAAGATTTAAGAGGAGACTCCTGACGTTGAAAATTCGGGAAATAAATTCTGCAGATATCTTTAGTAGTAGTCACAAGTAAGAGTTGTTTCCCTTGATTTCTGTTTACACAATGGGTGTGCATATGAGTTTTACTATCTATCATAATTATTTACAGAATGTTACAATTAAATTAAAGCAAACTTAAAATGTCTCTTCACGGAATAATTATTTCATTAGTATTTTTTCTGCCTGCATGGAATAAAATGAAATAAAAATAAATATGATAATACATGTCTCTCTACACATTGTCATGATGATTTGATTTATGGAACAGGCTAATGGAAGATTATTTTGATTTGATATGGAATGAGTCAACGGTAGAAAATTTACCTTCAATAATTAATAATTATAGCATCTAGCATCTATGTTTTAGCAGGAGAAGGTCAGGCTAAACAACCTATTAACTGACAGCGGCCTTAGACAACAAAAAGTTAATGGACAGACAAAAAAAAATAGGACCCTACCCGCGTGGGCTCCGGGAAAGCGAGGTTAATTACTCACTCGCTCACTCACTAAATAAGAGCAGATCTTGGACTATAGGGTTGACTGGGAACCATTCTCACCTTTCTCAATTTGCACTCTGTTTAAAAGGAGAGTCTTAATTTAATTGAACAAAATCGCTGACCTACTTGCCGCTTACAAAATGTAGGTCAACTCAGAGTATCACAGCCATAATGATATTACTAATGAAAAGCCTAGGTTTCAGCCTCTTTGATACAACAGTCAACACATGAGTTTTCTAAAATAGCATTTCATTACAAAGACCGGTTAACTGAACTCCCTTACTCAAACCCTAGCTGACTGGTGCTCATTGAGGATTAACAACTTGCATATGACAATGTAACAGCATCTTGAACCAATGAAAATCAGCTCCTTAACATAGACGCGGGTGCTACAAAGCAAAGTCGTGCTGCAAACTATCTTAAACAATAATGTCAATAAATTCAAGCGCTTGTAATCCGTGTATTCTGTTATTTTGGTCAATTATCTCAGATTGTCATGACAGAGAGAAAACGGAGGAATAAAGGCTTGATTTTGCAGACCACCTTTTGGGGGGCCTAGCCTATCTTATGGACAGAGACTTAGTTTCACTTTCGTTTTCGCAGTTTCAGATATGCACAGTCATGCAGTAAACATAAATGTGAAAACGAGTAATTAGGACTTTTTTTGACATCAAACAAAAAATCGACACAACTTGATAATTTAAAGAGAAGTAGAAGCAGCTGAAAGTTTTCATTCAATCAGCCGAAGCAAAAATGATGTGAAGTTCGCACCGATGGAGGATTCCAACAGAATGACCCATGCATTGTCTGATCCTTTAGCCTTGGTCAAGCACTTTGCGTCGGGAAACAATCTTCCAACATATCTGTCATCACTTCCCCGTGGAACATTACGAACGAGTACACATTTTTCAGCCAGTTTTGCTTTCTTATCCACATCAAACTCCATCGTCAAATTGCGAGATCCAGGACTCAACTAAGCTGACGTCTTCTGTATGAAGTTCCACGACCACCCTGTCTGGATTGGGGTCATTGTGTGGAGCCTACTGCAGAAGTCTGCCCATGTTGTAATGAGCACGACCCACCACAACATGGATGCGATGTTGAGACAGGTATGAAAGCATACTGAAATGGGGTAAAAAACTGCTACAACAGTCTGTTACTTATTCAGTACTAGAACGGGGGATATTTCGCTTCCTGGGTTTACCGCATACCCAATTCTCCCTCTGGCACTGAAGAGCGGTATGCAGGGGAGAAGAGCAGGAACTATCAATCACAAACCAGGTGACGTCATAGTTCTTCTAGGTAAAACAAGCGAAGCATACGCGAAGAATGACTAGATTTTAAACACAGTATCTGGTAGAGTGATTCGGTGGCCGAGTGGGTTAGAGAGGTTCGGCTCGCTTGTCATTCAACTTGACACAGCCATATCGTGATCAGTATTTTCTTAACTTTCTTTTCACACACAGAACAATTACGAGAAAAAATACCTATAAATATAAACATATATACATTCATATTGTATTTTTTTCACTACTTAAAGTTTCATATGCTGATTGCTTTTGGCCCTTGTGGCATTTAACTCTACAAATTAATAAATCTGTTATGTTCTCTACAGGGCAGCGCGGACTTCGAGGCAACTGCTGATCGGTTAGCCTTCCTCGTAAAGATTTGCCGTTGATCTTCAACCCAGAAGTGAATGGGCCTAATCAGGATTCTTGCGGATGTCGTTTGATATACAGACGATAAAATTCTGAAACTACAGTATGTATCGGCAAATTATATTCGTGCTACCGGTTCATACTCAAATAGCGGACTTCAAATAAACGTGGTTTGGTTTTTACAACAAAAATTGTCCATTTTATCTAACTACATGTTAAGAGTAACGGCTCAGTCAAACGAAACATTGCCGCACACGGGCGCTGGTTGATCAAACTGAGCTCTGACATATGCCCGCGCTGGTCTATACGGTACATATCGAAACATAGAAACTTTTGAAAGAACTTTATTACCTTTACTACATCAGTGTTAACTTTCAGCTAAGGGCAAGGTTGTGTATATTTGACACATGATTGTGGTCTTGTTTATTTCTACACACCAACAGGGCAGCGCGGACATCGGATCTAAGCATTTTATCAAGCCAATTTCTACGTTCCCACTTCGAACTTCCTTTGATATATCTGGCCGCCTGCAATGTTCAAAGAACTAAGAAATAGACACGAGACGTCACTGACCTCGAAACCATTTGAATTTCGAAATGTGTCAGAGAAGAGCGTTATTGGTTGGCTGACTATATATTGGGCCAACAGCACCACAACATTAGGAGGAACACATTATGACGCCACTACTTGAGGATGATGTCACTCTACACACGATCGGCGTGTAGGTTCTGACTGGCTCGTCTCTCGTTCGGACGTAGTTGAAATTTACATCTCAGATTTTGAACACTGAATGTGGTCAGATGAATCAAGACAAGTTCAAAGTGAAAACGTTGAAATTAGCTTGATAAAATGACGATGGCACTTCGAGGCAACTGCCTGTTGGCCTCCCTCGCGAAGATTTGCTGTTGATATTTAACCCAGGAGTGAATGGGCTCAATCAGTTTTTTTGCCGATATCTTTTGATTTACAGACGATAAAATTCTGAAATTACAGTCTATGTTGGCACACTATATTTTGTGATACATACTAAAATACTAGACTTCAAATATTAAGTGGGTTTTACAGCAAAATTTGTCCATCTGGTCTATCCAAATGCAACGGCTCGGTCAGGCGGAAACATCGCTGCACTCGGGCGCTGGTTGGTTATCCGGTTTCCGGTTCCGGTTATGATCGTCCAATCATTTTTTTTTTTATTTGTACCGTGTATATTCAAACCTCAACATCAAAACATGTGAATGTCCTCTGGCAAAACGTTTCCGGTATGTAGTCTGTTTTAACCAATCAAAATAACCCTTACACAAATATTCGCGCATATATTATATCTTACCAACATGGCGCAAACAGCGGAGCAACGGTTGTTTGTGGACATACAATCTGCATTTTCCTCCTGCGTGAGGTAACTTGAACTGTGTCAGGCAGATGATCGTCACATTGTTCAAGAAATCATTCGCCGGTAAGTAGCCTTTCAACATTGGATTGGGTCTTTGCAATCGGCCCGCCGTCCGCCATCATGTCCCGCGCAAACTGTCCCGGCGCCAAAGAGACGCTAATTTGTAAGGACGGTTTTGATTGGCTGAAATAGACTCCAAACCGGAAACGTTTAAAAGTTTTGAATATTACTACCGGAAACGTTTGCTTTTGGCAGGAAACGTCTACAGTAAGAAAGAAGTAGAAGAAATTGATTGGACGATCACAACCGGAAACGTTATCCTTTTACTCGGAAACTTTTAAAAATCTCGAATATTACTACCGGAAACGTTTACTTTTTGACAGGAAACGTCTAAAGTATTGGGTTTTACAACAGCAAAAGTTTGCTTTTTGACAGGAAACGCCTTCTAAATGTCAATTCATGACATCTGATTAGTTGGTGCAAGTTTAAACGTTTAAACTTTTTAAACGTTTACAATTTCTAAACGTTTGAAAAGTTTAAACGTTCAAAAGGGGGATTTATGGTGCGAATGGCCCTTCATACATACCCAGATATCACCATGTCTTATTAAGACGTCTCAAGACATGGTGATGTCTGGGTTTTGATCATTTTTGCACTACCGGTACAATGTCAATTAAACTCTTAAGGAATTATTCCCGAAAGTCCAGGCCATTTTCATATTCATTTTCAGGGATTCGACCTGAAATGTGATACCATTCCTGAATTCCAAGGCTTTTGTAACGGATTTAGAGTCTCTTGTTACAGGGATCGTTCATCAGTTCCGTGACTCGGAGGCAGACGACACCGTCACCCTGAAGCAATCAAGAGTCTCCAGAGAAGAGAGAGAAAGCAGATATAAATCAAACAATCAATTGTATTTCCAAATAAAGAGAACGTATTTACAATAGAAGTGTATAAGTGTATATTACTTGTTAGCTCTCATATCTTAAAGTATTGAATGCCTTAAAATATAGCTAACTTGACTGGTATAGTTACTTATGCAGTAACGTACTAGATAATCAGCAAGCCTCAGGGGTTTAGACTGCCTGGGCATCAAAGATTACATTATCATTAAACCAGTCAAGTACACAGGGGTTTAGACTGCCTGTGAACATACAATTATCTTTAATTACTACCAGTTATCTTCAAATAAGTCTTTAACCACAGGGGTTTAGACTGCCTGGATATATGAAATTTAACTGAACGTGCATTAACCAATGCGTCTCTTACTTTATAGAAATTATATCTAAGAATGATTAATTCCTACTTTGTTAAAATAATATCTAAAATAAATAGTAGCACCCGTGTTCCAGGAATTAGAAACGTTTAAATGAATTAAACAGGGAACACGGGTGGGCGAGACTGGGACAGGCCCGGGTGAACATCTAGGAACAGCAGGCGAGGGGGGGGGGGCACCATGCACCGTCAACCTCATCTCAGGACCCTCGGAAATCCAGCCGTCTGCTGGGAAGGGAAAAGCTCGTCTCAGCTTCTGTCATCTCGACTCCTGGTCTGGTAAAACAGTGGAAGGACAAACAGTCATCAACCTACTTCAGGGCCCCTGGTCTGGTTACACAGCGAAATGTCCGTACGTCTTTATACAAGACGTTACTGCCCTCAAAATATAGTCATTAAGCTTATTCAGCTTGAATAAATATATTTTTGATGTAGTTTCACGACGCGCCTACGCCGGGGAAGCTCCCTCTCCCTGCCCTATAGTAAATAAATGTTCCATATCTTATACAGATATCAAGATCTTCTTCAGATCTTGTACAGATCTTACCTCTCCAAGTCTGTCGCCAGTCTGCGCGCCGTATGCTGAAAATGGCCTGTATTTATACCCAACGGGAGGATTCTGCTATTTTTAGCATCTTTTCCGCACGTGAATTATCAACCAATTGATGAATTTCCTTCTACTGAACAGCCAATCAAATAAATTTCCCTCTCTGCCTTATTCGTTTACGTCCGCACTTTTGGCGCAAATTCCAACTGCACGAGACTTGATGCCGTCTGCTATCAGCCAATAATCAATTCGGATAATGCCAGAGAATTTACTCCGAGGTCCGCGCTTTTCAGCGCGTGCATCTCGCTGTTTCCCAAAATAGCCTCACAATGCAAAACAATCAGAACCAAGATGGCAGCCTCCATACTTGTCTGTCGCGATACAATTTAGCAGATTTTGTCGCCTATCACCAGGTTGTTCGAAGCTCAGGACATAACGAACGCATCTAGGATGTCTACCGGGTACAAGTCACAACGATCATAACATCTGTAAGTCAGAATTCTCTTCCCGCACAATGTCATGATTACACGTCGAGCCGGTCACGCTACACAACCCACGCCTCCGACTTACGATGTCCTCATCGTGGTCCTTATATTAAATACGGCTGGGTAGTTTCCCGAGACGAAGTTAAAACCATGCAGCGGAATATGCTGAGTGGGCTAGGGAGAGGGAGATTGGATGGCCAGGATATTACTCGGACGCTTAGCGGGGTCTCATCATCGCCTGTTCCACCCAGGAGGACTCCTCCGTTGTCGTCTCCTCGATGCTTCCGTCGGGGCGAGTAGTCCTCACAGTGATGCGGCGACGCTGGACGGCGATTTCCGGTGGTGGTGTCTGTGTCGCCGCATCCCTTGATGATGGCCGTTCTGGGGTGGTTGTTATCTGGGAGACTTGAACAGCCGCCTCGGCCCGGCTAGGTCCCTCTGTTGCACTAGACATGCTAGGAACAGAGGCTGCCGGGTCCCTGGTGCGCCGTTCAGTCTCCCGGGCTGGCTCCTCCAGGCTGATGCCCTCCGTCTCAGGGGTGGGCAAAGGTACCACCGCGGTCACCTTTGCCGATGTCGTCGTGGGGGCTTCTGCAGCCCCCGCCCCAGTGGTACCCTTGGAGGCTTGTTCAGCCTTTACAGGAGGGACAACGGGGGCTTGTTCAGCTCCCGTTGCCCTCCTCACCGTCGGGGCCGCCACCGGCTCAGTGCGCATCTCGACCGTCTCCGAGGTCACCGTGCTGGTGACCCTGGCCGAGTGAGCACGTCGCCGGGGCGACCTCCCCCTATCTCTCTCTCTCCTCATGGGTGGGACTCCCTCTGGGTGACGCCGCCTCATGTGCCGCCGGCACTGGGACCCAGACTCAAACGCCAGCCCGCACATCTCACACAGATGAACTTTCTTCATTTGACTTTCTCTACAAGTATAAAATAAACAAAAGAATATCGACATAGAAATATATGTTGATATGTTTATTCAACATCATCAACAATCTGAGGCATGTATTCTGTTAATGGGCGGAAGGAGCTTCACTGGAGCGGTACACCACATAATCATCATATCGAGCGGGTCGTCGAACGCATCGTTTACCGCGGTCGCCACGAGTGAAGGTTTCTCGATCGACTGGACATTCCAGCAAGGACTGTTCATGTCCTTCATACCCAGGGGGAGGATCAACATTATAAGGATCAGGCATAGGCACTACTTCTCCCTCAGTGGGCTCATTACCCCCTTCTTCAGGCTCAGACTCATCGCTGTCATCTTGCCGAGGGTTACAGGGTTTCAGGCGATCATGATGCACTATCTGCGTCTTCCCGCCTTCTACAGGTCGGATAATCATTGTCACGTCTGACAACGAATGGACAACCTCAAATGGCCCCAGCCATCGGTCCTGCAGCTTCGGACTGAGTCCCTTCTTCTTCACCAGTGTATGTAAGTACACCTTATCGCCAGGCCGGTATTTCTGTGACCTTATCCCCAGGTCATATACCTTCTTCTGGCGTCTGAGACTCTTCTGCAGAACGTCCCTGGCTTCCCTGTGGACATCTACCATGTCACTTCTCAAGAATTCAACCCACTGGCATGGTTCCTGCGGCTCCATTGGTGCACTCCCCACCGTCAAGTGGGAAGGCAGCTGCACTTCCCTACCCAACATCATCATGTTTGGCGAGAATCCCGTGGATTCATGCGCAGCTGCTCTATACGCCATCATGGCCACGGGTATCTTAAGGTCCCAGTCGCTCTGGTCCTTCTCAACCACCGTATTCAACATCTGAGCCAGTGTCTGATTGAATCTCTCTACAAGACCGTTCGACTGAGGGTGATACGCTGTAGTCCTCGTCTTCTTGATCCCTAATAGTTGACACATCTTCTGAAAAACCTTACTCTCAAATTGACGTCCCTGGTCGGAATGGAGTGAGGTGGGCACCCCAAATCGTACCACGTAGGTATCGACCAACGCTGTGGCTACCGTCTCTGCTTCTTGATTAGGTAAAGGTACAGCCTCAACCCACTTGGTGAAATAGTCGCTCATCACCACCACATATGCATTGTCCCTATCTGTTCTGCATAGTGGACCGAGGATGTCGATGCCAAGTCTCTCCCCAGAGCTTCCGGTTAGATTTCCCCGATGAGCACCTCTCCGCTTCTTCCCAGCATGTTTCCTCCGGCCACAAATATCGCAAGAGCGACACCACTGTCGTACATCTGATTGCAGCCCAGGCCAGGAATATTTCTGTCGCACCTTAGACAATGTCTTACGAACTCCTAGGTGTCCACCGGTCTGTCGATCATGGCATTCTCTCATCACTCGTCTTCTCAAGGTCTGTGGTACCACCAACACATTACGAATTAGCCGTCCTTGGTTACTGTACCATCGTCGCATCAACATACCTTGGTCCATTACAAGCACTACAAATGAGCCCCATAATGCTTTTGTCACGGGACCATAATGGGAAATGTCCTTCCACTCTGGTTTCTTCCCTGCTTGGACCCATTCCATCACTCGACGGATATCGGGGTCTGCTAGTTGAGCTGTCGCAAATTCACCATTCACCGGACGAAACTGAACTCTCCGAATAACACCTTCTTCAGGTGCTTCGGACCTTCCACACTGTCGGCATGGTCGACGACTCAGAGCATCCGCATTCCCATGACGAACACCAGGCCGGTGCTGAATCTCGAAGTCATAGCTGCTCAAAACTTCCAACCATCTCGCCAGTTGTCCCTCAGGCTCTTTGAAATGCGTCAGCCACCTCAAAGATCCATGGTCAGTCCGGAGCAGGAATCTTCTCCCATAGAGATAGTGCCTGAAATGCTTTACAAAGAATACCACAGCGAGCAGTTCACGGCGGGTTACGCAATACCTCTTCTCTGACTTGGAAAGAACTCGACTGGCATAAGCCACAACCCGTTCTTGGTCTCCATCCATCTGTGATAGTACAGCCCCAATACCAAACCCACTTGCATCTGTATCCAGGATAAATGGCTTGGAGGGGTCAGGTAGCATCAGCACAGGGCTGGTCGTCAGACGGGTCTTCAAAGTATCAAACGCATCTTGACACTCTGGATTCCAGACGAAGGTCTTCTCCTTCTGAGTCAGCTGATGTAACGGAGTTGCTATTGCAGCAAAGCCCCTCACAAAACGGCGATAATATCCACACAACCCAAGGAAACTTCTCACGTCGGTCTGGGATGCAGGAACAGGCCAGTCCCTCACAGAACAAATTTTCTCCGGGTCTGTAGCAATGCCCTGTGATGAAATCACATGGCCCAAGTAAGTGACTTCACGAGCCCCAATAACACACTTGGATGGCTTCAGCTTCAACCCATGTTTCCTAAACCGCAGGAAAACCGTCTCCAGACGAAGGATCATTTCGTCGAAAGTTCGGCCAAAAACAATCACGTCATCAAGGTAGATAAGACAAGTTTCGTATTGCAATCCTGCTAAGACCGCTTCCATCAACCGCTCGAAGGTACCAGGGGCATTACAAAGCCCAAACGCCATGACGTTGAAGTGGTATAAGCCTTGCCGTGTCCCAAACGCAGTCTTCACTTTGGCTTCATCTGTCAGCTCGACTTGCCAGTATCCCGCCATTAGATCTAGGGTGCTCCACCAAGACGCTCCAGACAGAGCATCAAGGGAATCATCTATCCTCGGTAAGGGGTAGGCGTCTTTCTCAGTTATCGCATTCAGAGCTCTGTAATCGGCACAGAATCGAAGACTACCATCTTTCTTCTTGACGAGGACCACAGGTGCTGACCAAGGGCTGTCTGAAGGTTCCACAACACCTTTTTGAAGCATATCTGCTACTAGGCGATCCATCTCTTCACGAGCATGAATGGGCTGCCGGCGTGGAGGTATGCGTATCGGCTTATGGTCTCCGGTGCTGATCTCGTGTTTCACTGCTGTTGTGCGCCCCATATCTGAATCGTCCTTAGAGAAGACGTCAGCATACTTACACAGTATAGTCTTCAATTTCCCGGCCTTGAAGAATCCAGGTCCCCTGCAGTGTGCTTATACAGCTTACTGAGGTGAGCTGGTAGTTGTTCAGGGTAAGAAACGTCTGCATCGTCCCGATCGTCCTGCATTACTACGTCTGATGGATAAGCATGTCCGCAACAGGTTCCAGCATGTAGCACCACTGTTTCAGTAGTCGGGTTCAGCAACCTCAATGGCACAGTGTCGTCACAAATTCCAACATCTGTCAATGTCCTAGCAACCACGGCTGGAGTCTTCTCGGCCAAACCAGGAAGGCCCTCGATTAGCGTTGTTCCCAGGGGACGTCCTGTCTCTATCTTCCCTGGCACCATAATTTGACTCACTGGGGGAATGGATGTTGTTTGGGCTATACTTACCCTCAAACACCCGAATCTCCCAGCCACTTCACAGTTGATGGCACGTTTGCCCATCCTTACTCTCCGACCAGGCACATCTACTGTGCAATGGTGGTCAGTAAGGAAGTCAAGACCCAATATAGCCTCAACGGAGATATCGCCAATTACCATCATCTGTCGGCATCTCATTCCATCTATCTTCAGAGTGAATTCAGCAGCCCCATGAACGATCATCTCGGTACCATCTGCTACCTTCAGTGACCTGATACGGCACTCCTTCAACTTGGGTCGAGATGAAGCAGTAATCTCCTCAAGTACTGCCCTTGACATGATTGATACAGAAGCCCCTGTATCGACGCAGCACATCATATCCTTTCCATCCAGGGACGCCGATAAGTACAAGCCAGCCTCATCAGCAACACGGTGTGTGGCAGGTGATGGTCTCCCCTTGCTTTGGCCATCTCTATCACCAAATGATTTCCTTCTGGGCTTTCTACAATTCATAGAAAAATGCCCGATTCCGTCACAGTTCCAGCATCGTAGATCTTTCTTTCTCTCAGTCTGTTTCGGCACGTCCTTATTCATCATGGACTTCATAAGGTTAGTCAGTTCCTCTCTCAAAGCATCAATCCGAGACTCCACTGTATCAGGGGTGAAATTCTCCATGGCTGCTCTAGCTACAGGGGTAGTCCTGCGTCTCTGTGATGATAGAAATGCGTCCACTTCTACAGCGGCACATACTGCTTCGTCCAAGGTCGATGGGCGAGTCTGCCATACTTGTTGCCTGATATCGTCTCCCAAAGCCTCTATAAACTGGTCCTTGGCCAGGACATCGTGCAGTTTATCATCTGCATCTGGATATGCCATCTGTGCTAGACGAAGGATAGCTTGACCCAATTCCGGCAATCCTTCTCCCTTTCTTCTGCTACGAGATCTCAGCTGAGATCGATAGAGGTCGGTCTGATTAGGTGGTGAAAAACGTCTCTCTAGGGCGTCCTTCAGTTTCCCATAGTCCGTTTCTCCTGGCTGCATTCTCAGGCTACTCAAGACTTGTTGTGCAGCGCCCCGTAAGTTGACCGCTAAATGCTGCCCCCTTTGTACCTCTGTCCATCCATTCAATATGGCACAGTGGTCAAAATGGACGACAATCTCTCCAGGGTGTCGATCCATCGTAGGTGGCGGCCTTTACATTCATCCGGCCTGGACTTCTGTTTAGACTGCTCACTGCGCCCATCACTGGGCTAGCCAGTGGCTGTCTATCTCCCCCGTGTTCAGGGGTAGCCCCTTGTTCAGGGGTGCTTCTGTTTACAGGAAATTCAAACAACTGCTGGGCGACCCCATCGTTCTCGGGAACCATAGCTCTCCGCTCTGACCGTCCATCTCCTCTCTGCTTCAGACATATCTCTGGGTCAGGGGTATCGTCTCTATGGAAGGACTGTCTTAGCATCTCCATGGACTTTTCAATGTCGTGAATCTCAGCCTGGAGTTCTGCCATCTTGTGATCCGTCTCTCTCTCTCGGTCGCCGCCTTCCCGAGTCAAATCCATACCGCTGCCACCAGGAAAGTATTCCATGTAACGGATTTAGAGTCTTGTTACAGGGATCGTTCATCAGTTCCGTGACTCGGAGGCAGACGACACCGTCACCCTGAAGCAATCAAGAGTCTCCAGAGAAGAGAGAGAAAGCAGA
>JAVTVY010044897.1:0-20777 GCA_036873755.1 Hanleya hanleyi
CCTCACTCGACCCCATCGGTCCACTAGGGGCTCCCCTAGCTCTAAAAAGGCTATTTTCATACCCTTCGGCCACCGCGCATGCGCAGAAGGCCGATATGTCAACCCCTCACCCAGCCCATTAGATGCCCCTTCATCTAAGCTTCACTTTGATACCTCACTCGACCCAATCGGACCATTTTATCTAGGGACTACTTTTTCTCCGCGGAAGCTTTTTCCCGAGACCGAATCACCGCCAAAACCGCGGCCAAACCGCATCACCGCGCATGAATACATCCTGAATTGGAGGTAGCTTTTGGTCTTTCTGTCGGAACTATGCACTCATTGACCTTTTGTGACCCTCCCGTGACCTCCCTAATATGCAAATTTTTGAGGTCAAAAGACCTTTAAATACGCTTTGTATACTACTAACCTTACGATAATCTCAGCAAAACATCCGTCTAGTTGCTGTCATAGTTTGGCTATTCAGCATCAAACGTGATTGACTCTTATGGGTAAGATGCAGGCTAGGTGCATATATATTTGCCAATGGGTCGAAAAGTCAGCGGAAAACGTAAAAGTGTTGAATATGAGGTCCTAGAGTCATTTTAACAGTCCAGATCAGCTACATTTTAATATTTATATTCCTTGAGTTTGAATAATATTAGTATTTCAGAATATTTCAGAGCAGTTATTATTTTCTATCCTTAAGCCGATTAATGGGCAATATATATGATAAAATTTGACAAAACAATTTGTATTCCTTAACCCCTGAAAATTGAAAAAAAAAACAGTTTACTAGATCAAGAATTTGGTATGAATTTAACCTAGGCAAAACGAAACTCCAATATGCCCTGCTGCGGATGGTTCCATTTTGCCACGAATAGCATATTTTCAACTTTTGGGTCAGATATGAAAAAAGAAATGTTGTAGTATTTTTTTGGGGTAATTCTGACGTGAAATATTGGAGTGACAGCCATTGCGAAAACATTTACTGTCCGGATACTCGGTATGGAACAATGTTTTCCGGTGTCACCGAATAAGGCATGTATAAGATTTTGTCGCTGTTGCGGTCTCCTCAAAATTAAAAACATATTTTGGCATGCGAGACCTAAGATCATGATTTCACTAATTATAACCAGGTGTTGGCAACTCCTTAGAATTAATCCATGAATGTTCCGTTTTGCTCCGTAGTTCCGTTTTGCCCCACCATACCCAATGTTTTGTTACATTCCCTGAAATGATGCATGTGTTACACTCTGCCTAATCAAGTTGTATTTCTTAGGAAAAGACATATTCAGTTTCAGACTAAGCTACGTTTGCTGTGATATGTAATCTACACACTTTGCCCACAGATAAAATACCTAATTTCATCCCTTTCAGTGTGTACATTTGTTATCCTTTAGCATGTCATAAACTATGTTCCGTTGTCCCATACCGTAAAGTGTCCTCTAGTTGTTCTTGTCCATGGCCCTGTGCATTTTCGTCGCTTGCTCAAATCAAGAGACAAATCAACGACGTGGAAATGATTTAGAGTGGATATGCCCTCGATCGAGACTGACCAGATTGGCCTGACTGCGCCAATGAAGTGAGCCCCTGGGTTAATTTGTACCAGAGGTCTGGTTGGTAGTCAGTGGTTGGTTGGTAGTGAGCCTTTGGCCCTGGTAGCTTCTGCGGCTAGTTAGCTGCTATTGGTGGTCACAACTGACTAATATGACTAATCGAAAGTATGTTACAGTAACCCCAATCACCAAATGAATTTTACCTGTCCGCCATGTCCGTGAAGTACTGGTCGAGGTGGATCTGATCTCGATCGAGCTCAGTTCAGAGATTCTGTTTGCTGGGAGCGGATTCGGTCCGATATATACCGTTACAAAGCTGGTTTGTAGACAGTCATTAGCTTTGATAGCTCCTTGGGTTAACGCGCTGCTGCTGCTCTTTTATCGCTATATTATATATTGTTATCGCATCAATGTAGTTGACCTGTACGCCATACCCGAGCATTATCATTAGGCTTGCCAGATTGTCATCAGTTGATTACCACGGCCTCGTATAGAGTAAATGTTATAGGATATTTCGACAGTTTTTGACTTAGTTGGCATTAGTCAGCGTCCGGATTTACGTGTGCCGGTATTCGTCAATGGCTGGTAACATTCCTCTGATTGGGCAACTGCTGTTGGTTCGACAATATTCACACGGTGTTAGATACATTGCATTGGTTGTCACATGTATAGTGGTCTTGTCCCGGAGCTCGCTTATAAGTTTACTGTGTTGCAACAGGTGTCTAGAATAGTTGCCGTCTATAGTGGTCTCCGCAAGGAGCCCGGTCATAGGATTGCTGTGTTCCGGCAGGTGTCCAGAATGGTTGCCGTCTACAGTGGTCTCCGCCCGGAGCGGGATCATAGGTTTACTGTGTTCCTGCAGGTGTCCAGAATGGTTGCCGCCTATAGTGGTCCACTTACTTGGAACTCGGTCATAGGTTTATTGTTTTCTGGCTGTTAGTATCCAGAATGAGTGACGGTCTGTGATTATCATTGTGTCCAGGCCGAGTGACGGTCTGTGATTATCATGGTGTCCAGAATGAGTGACGGCCTGTGATTATCATGGTGTTCAGAATGAATGACGGTCTGTGATTATCACGATGTCCAGAATACGTCACGGTCTGTGCTTATCATGGTGTCCAGAATGAGTGACGGCCTGTGATTATCATGGTGTCCAGAACGAGTGACGGCCTGTGATTATCATGGTGTCCAGAATGAGTGACGGTCTGTGATTATCATGGTGTCCAGAATGAGTGACGGTCTGTGATTATCATGGTGTCCTGAATGAGTGACAGCCTGTGATTATCATGGTGTCCAGAATGAGTGACGGTCTGTGATTATCATGGTGTCCTGAATGAGTGACAGCCTGTGATTATCATGGTGTCCAGAATGAGTGACGGTCTGTGATTATCATGGTGTCCAGAATGAGTGACGGTCTGTGATTATCATGGTGTCCTGAATGAGTGACAGCCTGTGATTATCATGGTGTCCAGAATGAGTGACGGTCTGTGATTATCATAGTGTCCAGAATGAGTGACGGCCTCTGATTATCATGGTGTCCAGAATGAGTGACGGTCTGTGCATCATGGTGTCCAGAATGATTGACGTTCTGTGATTGTCATGGTGTCCAGAATGAGTAAAGCCTCTGATTATCATGGTGTCCAGAATGAGTGACGGTCTGTGCTTATCATGATGTCCAGAATGAGTAACGGCTTGTGATTATCATAGTGTCCCGACTGAGTGACGGCCTGTGATTATCATGGTGTCCAGAATGAGTAACGGCTTGTGATTATCATGGTGTCCAGAATGAGTGACGGCCTGTGATTATCATGGTGTCCAGAATGAATGTCTGCATGGTTTCGTGATATATTTGTCTCTTCGAGTGATTGGTATTCACGTTCTCAATTGGGGTTCATATCAGGCCATGTGGCTTTCTATGTAGTGTAACAATATTGGTTCGATTCCAATGCAAAATATAGTCAAAGTTCTGACTGATAATCCCAGAGAGCGTAAATGAAAGTCAATGAATTGTTGTTGTTGCTTATTCACCGGCTCTCCAAATATCAGCTGTCAAGTCCGATGAATTTTGCTATCGGAGATGATCTCAACACTTTCAGTCGTCCAATTTATAATTGCCGACAATTTACTGTGGATCTAAAACAGCTGCTGACTCTGGGCGATGGCGATTAAACAGGTGGTGATACCATCTAAGCAGACCCTCTCTTCTGGAACTGGATTGGTACAGGCCTCCGCCACATTGATTAGACCTGGGATGGTTGTTTGCTCGTTGATCGCCAAGTAGATCTGTCCAAGTCCATAAATGTCAGACAGGATGGAGGTGGGGGCGTGGTTCTTCACCTCCGGAGCGACATGTGTCATATTTTCCATCTGTTCTGTGGTGTAATTGTAGGCGATTCCCTGTTTGTAAGTGGAAATGCCTACGTCGATGAACTTGACTATAGGTCTATCGTACAACGAGTCGTCCACCAGGATGTTGTTTTCCTTCAAGTCGTTGTAGAAGATATTCTTCTGGTGGATTTTGCGCAGACCTTTGACGAGCTGGATACAGATACTCATCCATTCAATAGGCGCTAGATAATTCTCTCCATCAACCAGATGAGCCAGCGTTGTACCGTTACCAAACAGCTCCTGCACCAAACAGATGTTTGTTATGTCGCCGACACCAATGTCCACATAGCCATAACAATGGGGAAATACGCCTGTATCCTGGAGATACTGTAGCAGTTTGGCCTCCTTGATTATGCTACTATGGCAACATCGCTGAGAATTGTAGATTTTGACAGCCACATCCACGATGGTCCCATCGCTCTGTCTGTATTTTGCTGCCTCGACGATTTTCTCTCAATTTTGATGAATCTTCACGACGTTCTGGAATCAGATTCGAAGTTCCTTTGGGGTTATGATTAGGGCATCCACGTATATATGATGATACCCCAGTGGGAATGCCAGGGTCAGGTATCTCTTTTAATGAAACCGCCATGTTTCTCAACCTCGTTGTTCTCTGTATCATGCTTCATACCGGGTGCGCATGCCTATTCGATCCTACGCATGCGCATTTGGCTTATTTTGCTCTAGTGCAAATGCCTGACTCTAGGGATCTCGTATAGTGTAGTGAAACTCCTATGTCTTTCATCCCACTGTTTTTCCGTATTATGCTCTACATCTGCCGACCCGATTTGCGCTTTCAATACTACTCCCGGACCGGAAGTGACATCATTACCCTTGCGCGTGCGCACTTAACCTTGTTACGTCAAAAATAAATCAAAAAGCGAAAAACAGACAAGTCGAGGCAATTTTTAATATTTGATTCCCATGTTTGCGCGAAGTAAAATGAAAAACGAAAACTGACGTTCAAATTTCAATTTTTTGATTTTGAGAAACCGAAAACGAAAATTGAAAATCGACGGTAAAATTTCAATTTTTGATTTTGAGAAACCAAAAACGATAAACGAAAATTGAACTGTGCAAGGTCACACGGACCAGGGCTGAAGTGTCGCGCATAATAACGCATATCAGCAGTTAACGCAGTTGATAGCTAAGGATCAGCTGGGCTCAATATTATGATTTTTTTCCTGTCTAAGATTCAAAATAAGCATTTGCTCCAAAATAATCTGATCTAATTCTTCTTGTGCTACCGAAATATTCGACACATAGTGTAAGGAGTACCAGGTAAAAGATTATTCCCGAGTATTCCACGTCTCCGATTGACTCATGGAGGCCATTGGCGTTTTCATCTGATCCGTATACGACCTCGTGGGAAAGTTGGGATGAACTTTGACCTATGCCGTCTGAAGTTGTCTGGGCCAGGTAACCCCATAGTCTCACTCATATTTCAGAAATATTTCATACAGACTTAGCTCTTTCAGACTTATTCGATAAACAGGGCATGGAAAAATCAACCTTCAATAATTCACTTGTTGAAAGCGTTTCAATCATTATAAATCAGACGCTAAAAGTTTTGTAAGTGAATGTCAAAACGTCTCTACAGAAATTTGAAACCGTTCTTATTGTGACGATAACAGGTTTCGAAACTCTATTCACAGTAGAGCTTCTCTATGTAATAGATACCCCACTTCTCTGTTGAGGCAATAAAATACAAACACGAGACACTGACTTCTTCCTGTTCGGTTAAAATAACTGCAATTGTATGCCATGAATTGTACAGTTTCTAGTCCGTGTTAGTTAGTTTTGGATTTACTAACAAACGGGAAGAGGACGGAGATACCCGCTGACATGGTAAGTACGCCGACATGTATAATTCGTACTATTAATCTAGAAATACTTGTCTCAAGCTCATCGGTGGTTTATGTCACAATTGCTTTGTCCAGTACCATATAGTGCTTATATCTCTATTATTTAGTCAAATCAACTGATGAAGACTGCAACTGTTCACAGTCTAACAGTAGACGATACTCGGATAAAACTGACCTGATAACGAAACAGAAACGAAGACCGATAAAATTGAGGCCTATAATTCCGAATATAGTAGCACTAAAAAGAAAGATGGAAGTCCTGACAAAGAATGTCATCTCTGCATAGTAGTAGTCTATAATATTTTTCTTGTAGGCCTACTTTTAACTTCTTTTTAGTAATTTTGTCGATATTTGACGAAAACGTGAAAAAATACTCGTTTCAGTTTTAGCAGTATAGTATTCGGGAGACTCTTCTGAATAGAAAGATTGTAGACCCATAATGGCACGGAATTTCTATCCAGTAGTGGTCATCGTCAGTCACCTGAGATTGTCTGCCATCTTCCAATCTTTCTGTATCTCAGCCACGCTGATTGATTTGACTGTTCATGTGGGTCCATATGGCGCGATCTCACTGGCATAACCGAAATTAGACAAGTCAATTAGCAATGGTAATGTAATAGCTCTGCGAACATACAAACTGGAAAGTGCGAGCGTGAGATGTAAGCGACGCCGTATAGTATGCAAATGTAAAATCTGAAATAATAGTACAATGGAAATTATAATTATTATTATTTGTTATTAATAGTACACCACCCGACGAATCCTATACTATCACACATTTTTTACCGGTAGATAAGGAAGCCACACATTAGATCTCTATTTCGATTTTATGAGATCTTCCTCATTCGCACGAGGGTATAGTCTCAATCTGGTAAATCAACAGAGGTATAGTTGTTGGGGAGTATAGTTGAATGGGAAATCACCCGAGTGTTGATCGGTATAGTTTGGAGTGAATGCCGGTATGTATCAAGTAACTAATGAGTAACTTCTATGGGGATAATTATTGTTTTTGCTGACATGAATCTTTATTCGACGGGACTATTTCCCCGTGTACACCACAAATATACACTATAATTTTACATTAGAGGTTACACCATTGCTATAGATTAGCAAAACTGCAATCCATTTTCCCACGAAAAAGACTCGATCTGCCTAAAGTGAGACGAATTTTATGGGAAAACAGTGCTAGCCCGAAGCCATTTTCCCCAGAACTATAATGTCCAGACGATTTTCTCTCAATTTTGATGAATCTTCACGACGTTCTGGAATCAGATTCGAAGAATCGTGCCCAGATGCTGTACAAAGTTACCTTGTTTTGGAGAAAATAGTAACGAAATATGAACCATGCACAAGTTCGATACAGATATGAGCCGAATATTAACAAGCCGGAAACTACTATCCATGCTGATGACACTTTTGCATAAGATGATCATTCGGGAAGGCCGAGCGGAAATCTACGAATTGACCGTCTGCCACCGGAGATCTCCGAGAATTTGCGAATGAATAATGGCAAGACAGTTTAATGATAATGCTTTCGTATACTTCTGTATTTTCAGGTCTCACGGACATTTTCCCCACACTTGTTTTACACATCCTGTTATTGACATTCAATGTTTTCTGAATATTGGTCAAATCCCTGATGTACGATAACCAATCGACGATCTCACTCCTGGGGAGTGATCCGGGATTAGCCATTCCGTACGTGGTGACTTTGGCCGTGGGCAGTTTCGTTGGGGTTATTGGGAATGGTTTAGTTATCGTATCTGTGGTCTACCGCAAGGTGAGTTGTTCCTCCGTCCGTTTTATGTTTTCGCTGTCAAAAGAAACTTACGGATGTCCGCTGATGATTTTTGGCTTTGGTGGCCATTTTGCCTGTTTTTCCTATTGGGTGATATCCCTTCCTAGGTTAAGAGATAGGGATTTCCTTTAAAAGCCTTCTGACTGAGAATTTTGCAACATCCATCCAATTTGATAAATTTTGATAGACATTGTGATTATCTGCAAACAGTTAGAATATAAGAAAAAGTTAAATGATATTTATATGAATTTTTCATGAATATGCTTCAAAACTAGGGCTATTCCCTATGATATGATTTCTGGGTTATGAAATTGAGCATGGGTCAGTCCACTTAAAGTTGCCTACATCTAAAAAAATGCACACCAACCTCTATTTTTTTCTTTATTTGTTCTCATATTACACAATTATGAATGCAACAACACACATTATTCAAAAAATGTAATTACTTTGATTTACCACCAGGGGTTAGTGAACCGAATGCTGTCGTGACTGTTGAAAACAAATGGGCTTGAAATGGTATAGTTAGGGATATTATTCTCCAGTATTATATCAATAACATGCACCAGATCTGACATTCAATATTCAGCCGTCGTCCATAAACGAAATCTCGCGTCAATAACCGAAAGACCTATTTCATATGACAGTTAGCACCAATTCCAGAATGTATATCACATAAATATAATGCAGTTCAGAAACTCAATTTTAGCAGCTGTTGTTTATGATAGTACCACTGTGGTATATATACTATATAGATCACTATTTGATACAAAGTATGGTTCCCAATACTACATGTACCAGTGTACTACTGTGGTGTACTATCACGAATATTTGTTTTCATCACAAAATAAAGTATGGTTTACCATAGTACAGCTGTGGTATACTATATTACCGCGATGTAACATATATAGTACCGCGTGATAATTTTTTATAATAAAACATACTGAGGAATAGTCGTTATAGTATTGTTACAATATGTTGGTACTGTAGTATTGTAACAGTATTCTGTACATACTATATTCCTTGTAAGTCCGTCTTAATCTCCATTGAAAACTTTGTCCAGACATAATTCCTTCTGTGTAGTGTCAAAAGTTTTCATCAGCTGTATCGGGGATCAGCAGTCGTAATGAACTGTTCATTTCGCATTGCCTTGGCGCTGACCATTCCTGTCGGCCCCAGGCATCTGGCCAATTTCGGGCATATCTAACTGGTGCATTTGCTCTTCCGGTCACCTTTCTCGTTCTTCTGTATTGAATGCGTGTGTTATTACTCTAACGGAAATCATCCTCTTGAGATCTCTAACTTGGATATTTTGTTATTTACGACATATAGTGCCGAATTTACACAGCGACAATAAGATACAACCACCATGTACACACAACATACTCATGTGATCGATTGCTATAACGCCAGCACTGTTGTGAAAGAAATGAAAGTTCCAGGAATTTATGTTCTTTTTCATATATTTCTCTTCAGGAAAATATGTCTTAACTGAGTTGAAAATCAGGAATAAATGTCTTGTCTTGGTTAAAAGTTAGGACGCAGATATTCTTTTTATTTACGTCGTTCTATCGGAATTCATCAACCGTTCGGAATTCTATTTGGAGCGAAATGTAGTTCAATTGAGAACTCGAATGCTGTCCGAACGCTGTGGAACTATCATCTTCACAATGTCAAGGTTCATTTTTTAACCAAAGGCAAAACCTTGGCCATCTTACATAGTGGACTGCGTTCAACCAACTCTCAATGTTTTCCACAGTTCCCTGGCTTGCGGGATATTTGATGTTTGATTAATATGTATATTTTCAATACGTTATAACAATTAATGAATATAATTATGTTTTCTTCAAATCGATATTTACTGTTTACTGTTAGTTTACATTTATTAATTTTGAAAATGTACGTATTCATCTACCACCAAATATCCCACAATTCAGGCAAATATGGTGTTCTCGAATTTCTTGTAGCGCTCACCATGGTCGCGGTAAACAAGTGATCTGATTGGTCAATATACACAGGATGTTGCTATCCCTGATCGGCTGAAAAATACAGGCGCTTTTCCATGAACACGATTCCTATGTGTACCAGGGGTATCTATGATAGAGATATCCCTGGTTTAGCGAGGATGTGTGTCGATACGGTCTGAATTTGGAGATGCTTTTTATAGATATACCTAAATATAAATTATACCACTATGAATATATTTTCATTCGTCATCCTTCCTTTCTTTTCAGAAGTTACAGACGGGTGGGAATATTCTAATTTTCAATTTAGCACTCGCAAATTTGGTAGTGACCACCATCATAGCACCCTTCGCCATAGCCGGTATGGACTATTTTTAATTAATGATTACTAATAATGATAATTACTGTCAACTGTCATCAATGTTTATAATGTATAAGAATATATTTTAAAGAAACAACATTGAACTATTTATTTTTTTTGCGTATAAAATTGTACGATAACAGACGAACATCAATTTTACTCGGCCTTTGCCAAAATTCTTACAGTATACCCTAAAAAAAAGTCTGTCCATTTTAATTAGTCGTCTACTTTGGAGCTTGTCAAAAATCAATATTTAACTCTGCATAAATTTTCTTTTTTGCAGCGTGTAGAACAAACTGATCTCTACAAAATGACTACCATTTCTCCATGATATCGATAATATATCAAACTTGACATAACTTTGCAATTTTCTCCATATAAAACTCCAGTACAGTTGTTTTATGTACCGGATTACAATTACATAGGAATACGGCATAATGTATTCATGCCTACTGTCACAAAGGTCCTTGATGTCAAATAAAGTAATAACAGGCGGTCCGTGGAAGTGTCGCTCATATTCCATGCCCAGTGAAATTGCCAAATGATAAACCGTACACACCTCTTTGACCGTACATGACATTGCTAACCTTTGTGCTAGTAAACACGAATATATTATGACGTCTCCCTATGTAATTGAGGTCCGGTACATGAAACAACTGTACTGGAGTTTTATATGGAGAAAATTACAAAGTTATTTCAAGCGTGATACATTATCGATATCACGGAATAATGGTAGTCATTTTGTAGAGTTTAGTTTAGTTTGTCCTACACAACGCAAGAAAGAAAATTTATGTAGAGTTAACTACTTATTTCCAAGAAGCTCCAAAGTAGACGACTAATTAAAATGGACAGACTAAAATAACTGTGTGACATTGTACAGTAAGGAATCTGTGGGTCTTCTTATATCTTCCTAAGCTTTAATATGGAGAAATAGTTTAACTAGTGATAGGTGGCAAACATTCTTCTTAATACCATATCTGTTGTGACCTGTATGCTTATACCTTAACCCTACCTGGTCTGGCCGAATTGAGGCATGCCCAGTCCTGGATTTTTGAAGAAAATGACGAAAACAACACTTTTCAGGTACCCCACATGACCGTCATTTTGATTTTACCCATGATCCTCCGCTGCTCAAGGGGTTATGCAAATTAGATCAAAATGACCTCAATATGATGAACTACAGAGTCACGGAGTGTCAGCTTTCTATTTTTTGTCTTTCTGGAGACAGGGTACAATGTTTGGACGGGGGGCCATAATGCCATCACACCCGCCCTCCAGGCCTGGTAGGGATAAAAAAAATTGAAAGCGGATTAGCACGCTGTATGGTAGGAAGGACTGGTCAAGTGGATATGTTAGCAGAAAATCAGCGGTTGATTTTCCGCTCCGGTTGCAGACAATTTATTTTTAAAAACGAGAAGATGTATGGACCCTTGACATTCAAAATCAACGCTAAATGTATGGTGTTCCCAGGCTCAATTTTTCATACTCTTTGATTTGGTTTCATTCGTCAAAGATTCAACTCATGCATGAGATTAGATAGAAATTCCATTGAACATATCTGTATTTTTATGGAAACAAAGGTTAAACATATATCCCCCCCCCCCAAATTGGCTCAAACAATGATAAATCAGGAAATGTAATGAAAATGAAGGCCACCGTCTCTTCTTGCACGAAATTCCGGAAATAACAACATGGTTCTCTTATCTCTCGAACAGGTGCGATTAAGGGCAAGGCATCCGTTGAGATGACCGGGGCCTTATGCAAGATGGTGGGTAGTCTGGTTGTGATATGCGTATTATGTCTCGTTCTTACTTACACCCTGGTGGGATTCAGCCGCTATATATTCATTTGTTGTGCAGCAAAATATCAGAGGTTGTTTGGTCGTAAAGGCGCCATCATAGCCGCAGTTGCCTGTTGGGTCGTCTGCTTTTTGGTGAACATACCATATCTCGTGGGAATAAATCAGCTTCAGCTACACTTCGACCCCAAGCTTCACCAATGTTTTTACGACCGTTCGTCTCACTCTTTCGCTCTCTTCGCGATCATCGTCCTATCAATGAGCATTGTGTGTTTCTCGTACATTAAAATATTTCTCCACGTACGGCAGAGTCAACGACGCTTACAACAATACGGCAGGAAACACTGCCCAAATCGGAAGGGAGCGAACGATGCCGTCAAAGTGGCAAAATCAGTATTTGTAATCTGTGCGTTTTTCTTCGTCTGTTCGGTCCCGTATACCATCATAAGCTTCTCCGACTGGAATGACAGTTACCCACAGGAGGCATATATCGTCTCCATAGCAACAGCCTATATCGGTTCTTGCCTGAACGGGTTTATCGTTGGCGCGACAAATCCCGAATTCAAAGCAGAGTTCAAGTCAATCCTAGCGTTTACGACCAACCTGTGCTGGAGTCTGAATGGATGTATTATTAAAACTTTGTCAAGAAAGGGGGCGCCCACTCCGCTAAATGAGGAGGAAATGTCCAGTTCACCGGAAAACTCACAACTAGCCGTCGACAACCCGGCTCAATCGCTAGAATCGCCCAGTCCAGAACTCTCAAGGGAGGCTACTGGACCACATCAGGAGTCATCTGGAACCGTCCACCCAAAGGAACAGCCGATCCAAGACCACTCACTAGAGTTTTCCGCCGAAGTGCATCATCACCAAATGACAACCGGTACTGATGTTCACATGCAGACGTCACCTATTCCAGATCATTTGCCTGCGCTATCCACTACAACTCAAGAACATCCCAGCTGAGTTCACTCGTAACACCCGTCCACAATTTTTCATTCCCAGGAAGTGTCCACAAACGTTCACTCACAGAAACTACTCTACTCAGATAGCTCAATGTCCACAGTAGTAGTTCGTTTGAAGGATCCGAAGGATTCGCCTATACTCAGCTTCTATGGTCCTGAATGACAAATGTTTATATATCTAGGGTTTTAATAACGTGATCATTGATTGTTCCTCGAATAAGCCTGTTACATTACTGTTGATGACCTATGGTGTATATCCGACATAATATCATTAGCAAGAACATTCGGGAATACAAGCTGATATTTTGCCTTCATAACTCTTCCAGTTTCTAAAAATATGGTTTCCGGATTTTCTAGAACATAAGATTAGCGAAGACAATTAAAGATAACCATTGCCTGTGAATAGCTCTCGCGAGATGTGACCTCTGTGGATGAACATCTGACCAGTTAGCTTGATCCTTAATCCCGATTGTAGATCTAATAAAATAAACCGTTATTACTCACATGGCTGTTGCTGAAATGTTTCATATTAATAACGAAGGTGCAAGTGGAACAAACTTAAGGCTAAATGACTAAACGTCTTATTTTAGAGAACCCTGATACTACAGCACAGATTTACTACTCATGCACACCGTAATCCAAAATCACAGTTGCGTCAAATAGGAGACGAGGATGAAAACAATTTGGTTAAAAGTGGGTAATTCTCACGCTCTTTGACTTTTGACATCAGATCGTCCAACATAAGTTTATTGTTTTGGACGAGGTCGAGGTCATATTAATCTCATGTGGAATGCCGGGGACAAGATTCACAAGCTGGTTGTCATTAACTATAACCTCACACAGTCTTTGACAAGAAGGCTCGATGCTGCTGATTGTTCCTTTTGTTTTACCAAAACCTTTAACCACAACCAGGGTAAACGCGAAGTGTATGAACCAGACCCAAGGACACATCAACTAAATATAATACACAATTATGCAGCTATACATATAATGAAGATTCCAAATAAGTTTTTGGACTACCTTGTATAGTATGCGGGTATGTGCTGCTGTAACTTCTACGAACAAATGGATTGTACATAATCTGACTGACGCTAGATGTAAATATTTTCTTGTGACAAAAAAAATATGGAGAAAAGAATGCAAACACGTGTGTAATATATGTTTTATTAATTAAAAAAACTATTTACACTACAACCGTTCAACGCATCATTGTAAGTACATAGCATTGTATATTATTTTCTTCATAATCAATATATGCATCTAAAAAAAATCAATACTAAAAAAGGATATTTGGCCTAACGGTACCATGTGCTCATTCAGAGGTGAACAGATTATTGAGTTCAGCATCTACAGAACAACTTGTGACACTATAGGATCAACGGTCATTAAATTGCTTTTGATTTTCACCAATTTAATATTTAGCAGCATTAAATTTGAGAAGCCATGTTCGAGCCCACTGCGAGATAACATTTAGATCATGGTTGATGTGCAGAAGTTGATTATTTTAGTTGAAAGTTGGAAAGTATGTAGAGGCGGGTATCGTCGGCAAATAGGCGGATATTATTCAAGATATTACCAGGTAGGTCGTTAATAAATAGCTAAAAACTAGAGAGGACCAAGAACAGAGCTCATTAAGGAAGCATGGTATATAAAGCGGTGGTAAATAAAAAAAATTAAATGACTAAATTATTTTCTGTTTTAGGAAGGTGTTGTTAGTTTTCAAATTTCGCCCAAGAGACCATTTTAAAGTCGGGCAATAGTCACGTTCACGAATCTTAAACTATGACAGCCCTCGAAAGAGTGAGTGACGCATTTGCTGACGTACTTCCATTTATCTGGTTTAAAATGTTCCCAGGACTTTCATACACCCAGTTCAATGAATATTTAACTTAATAATGTGTTTTAGAGTATTCAAACTCACATATTCTCAAACCATTATCCATTAAAAGTTGAAAGCTACATAAATTTGTGAGCTTAAATCTATGTGAATTTATTGCTGTCTTGTTATGGGAACTCAAATGGAAAATTAAGACTTCTGAGGAAGAGATTGCTGCCAAAGTTGTTCTGAAAATTCAACAATTTCTTTCATGAAAATATTCCAACTGGTTGCTGAGATATTGTACTTCAAACAATTTTGGGTTGGTACGAATTTGGTATGCAAAGGAGCTTTGGTGATGTCACGAAGTCAACTAGATATACTCAATTAGACAAATAAAGGTATATTTTCTTTTCTGAGATACATAAACTTCTGTTTCTTTTGCATTTGATTAACACTGTGTTTACATGTTATTTGATATCACTGTTGTCATTTGTTTACCAATAGTTTCAGAAATATGGTTACCATAGCAACCGGTCACCATGACAACCGGTCACCAAGCTCTTTATTTCAGGAACTTTAATAGTTAAAGTGTTTTTTAATGAATAAGAAACGCATACACATTTGTTAGCGCATATTCAGTAATTAAGATTTCCTAACCGGCATAATTTTCATAATAGAACTCTTAGTAACTGATTGCCTTGGTAACCGTATTTCTGAAAATAATCGAACTTTTTCATAAAACAAAATCATATATTTTGCATATTTGTATAAAGAATCATTATTAGAAGTTTAAAGGTGATGTCTTGCCGGCATCATTGAAAACTGTTGACCGCTTCTCCCTTGCAGGAAACAAGCCTATGTTTATGTATACTATGATTGTCTTTTTGACTTTGGTGCTAATACTGTTATATGGAAAATGGAATAGGTCTTTGGATTATGGACGCGGATATTCTCTAATGGACGACGGCTGGATTATGAATGACGGACTAGACGCTTGTAATTCTAGCTCTGTGGATGTACCAGTAAGAATTTAGCTCATTATCCGGAGTTCACTAAGTGACATCACGAAATCTCATCTGCATAAATTCTCTGAACATCAGATTTATTCTTCAGACTCCAATATCTTAGTAACCGTTTGGAACATCTACATGCGGTAAACGGTATCTTACTCAGAATTGTGAGTACTTTCTTCTCCTGAAAGTGGCTCTAGACCGTTTGGATGGCATCCATTAATCTTCCTCTCCCAACTTGATTAGTCTTTTTCTCCATAGCTCTGATACCAGGCAATATTCTCATAAAATTTCATACCCATGTCGAAGTTGTATGAGATGGCAATAAACTTTAATAATAAACAGTTTATAAAGCTTAGTCCGACATGCAGCCCGTACAAATTATTTATAATTATGATTTCTATTGAATGTAGCTATAGGCTATTTCTACTAAATGAATTCAATAGTACAGGTATTATAATATATATCTTGTCGGACTAATAAAGCTTCCTAACACCCCATAGACATTACAAAGACCTTTTGCAGCAATAAGGTAAAAACACCTAACCTACTCAAATAGAATTGTCTAGTCTTTATACTGGAGAAGGTCCCATTATTCAGATCACAGAGACCTCGAAAAACCATATCCAAGCCAATATGCAAATATTCTTCCAAAGCTTGTGAAATTAATGGGAGAGGCTGAAAAGCTGATATCACAGTACCTGTGAATGCTTGTCACCTGTAGAAACTATAGATCCAGATTATAATGTATATTTTCCCCAGTTCCAAAGAAGAGACTGCAGAAATTACACCTCGAGTCTACACAGCCAGGTGATCAGACCTGGTCATCCCCTTGAAAAGGTGATGAGTTAGAGCCATCATCTTTAATAATGACGGCCATCACCTTTTAAGGGTGATGATTTTGCCTCTCACCCTTAAAAAGTGATGACCTAAGTTTACAATCATCGCTCAGCACTCTTCAAAGTCGATTGCGCATGACAACCTGACATTCATTTACATCTCAAGGCCATGTTCCCTAAATAGACATCACTTGGGTGCATTGCTCTGGTTCCCCATGTTTTCAGGGCTGCCCGGTATAATGCATATTTAACTAAATAATGTGTTTTGGAGAATTCAAATCCATATATTCTCAAAATATTATCCATAAAATATTGAAAGCTACATAATTTTGGTCAGTAGGTGCAAGCATTCCATGCGAGAAAATGGAAATAAAAATAGAACTTTTGCCAGGATCCCCGCAGTCACTTTTTTAGCTAAAGTGAAATTTTCAGGAAATGTTTTGCACTATAGAATTCCAACTATCCCAGGAGTTATTATACTGACATTTTTTTCCTGAAAAAGATTCAGTTCACTACAGGAATTATGAAATATTCGTTAACAACTGCTTGTATGGGAAGGTATGGGTTGACCCTAACCTGTAATACACCTGAGTTAGAGCCATCACCTTTAATGGTGACGGATATCACATTTTAAGGGTAAGGATTTTGCCTCATCACCCTTAAAAGGTGATGACCTAAATTTGCAATCATCGCTCATCACTCTTCAGAGTTGATGGCCATCATTTTTAAAGGTGATCATAAAAAGGTGATGGATCTAACTCATCACCTTTTCGGGGTGATAAGTTATCGCCTTTTTTCTGGCTGTGTATATTGTGCATTCATTTACATCTCAAGGCCATGTTCCCTAAATATACTGCACGTGGGCGCATTTCTCTGTTCCACCGTGTTTACATGACTATCATACACCCGGTGCAATGCATATTTAACTAAATAATGTGTTTTGAAGAATTCAAATCCACATAGTCTCAAACAATTATCCATTAAATATTGAAAGCTACGTATAATTTTGGTCAGTAGGCGCAAGCATTCCATGCGAGAAAATAGAAATAATGAAAGTACTCAAAGTACTGATGTCTGGATCGCCAATAATGGGGTTAAAGTTTCAAAACGTTTCAGCTGGCATGTTTCAGTCGATAGCAGATGTATGGATACATGTGGAGTTCTTCTCCAAGTTGTGAACGAGTCTGTTTGGGGAATCACAACTGGAACACAGAGTTTAGTTCTCAAGGAAGTGAATTTGTCAAGGCGGCTCATTTCGAAATATGTCAGGTCTTCGAGGTAGCAAGGATCTATCTGCAGTAATATGCTAAAAACTGGATCGTCTGTCTTCTACCAGTTTTTCGAGAAGATTTTCATAATTCATGCAATTCTAGTGTGACAAAACGATACGACAAATTTGCGAGGAGACTGGATAGTTTTATTAACTGGTTTTATTAATAATTCTGTGTAGCGCAGATATTGGCAAGAGCTGCACGAGTTTGTGTTAAGTCTCCAAGATTACTTATATATGCCTGCATGGTGTTTATAGTAAATGTGTTTGTTGACAACAATACACACGTACAGGGATATTTTGTAAACATAGAGGGCGCTGCGGTGTGCCGATCTCAATGGGGGACTGCTGCATGATCTTTCGCCAGTTGTGCGCTGAAGTTGTCCGGGGGTGGACAAGCGACCAGAGACACGGAAATTCGGCAGTAATGTTTTGTGTCTTGCACTATAGTTAATCAAGGAAGTATAATGTGTGTTCTGTTGGAAATGTGGTAGGTAATGACAAGATGATAGCTTTGTCAGTTAACCCCGTTTACATACTGCCAGCCAGCATCTTGACGGCTTCAAACCCCTCTCAGCAGGGGGGGATAACTGTGTATTTGTTTACATCCCACTTAGTTAGAGCATCAAGCAAGAAAAAAATTCAAATTTCCCTATGTATTCAGTGTTATGGCTTTTAAGTGGTATACATACAATTGGCTGCCATATTTTTTTAACGAGCATGGTGACACCCCATTTTTTTCATGGATTATCTTCTCTTAAATAACCTGATGAAAAAATATTGAAATTTAAAAAACATTCAACTTCTAGAAATGAACGTCCTCTACTGCCTTAAGGAACCTTGTTCGATATAATAAGAGATATACTGTTAGCAAGTAATATTTTGTAAAACTACACAGTCCATTACCTTCTTACAGTGATGATGCCTGTTCATCACCCTTTAAAGGTGATGGTGGAAAAGGGTAATGACTCGAACTCAACACCTTTTTGGGGTGATGCTGTCATCACCATTTTAGGGTGATAAGTATCATTATTTTTCTGGCTGTGTACTGTTCATAATATATTTACCATATCTCTGAAGTAGTGCAGTAAGCTAGCAACCTGATGTTATTATTTCAAATTATTTGAGTTTTGCGATTGTATTGTCCGCATTATCCTTATATGAAAGCCCCAGTCATCTTCTGTTGTGTTTTCGAAACATATGCCTGTTCTCATATAAGAGAAAGCAAACGAAAGAAAATACAGTAGGAGACAAGCAAATATGTAAAACGACGTGTCAGTTGCGTAGCTTGTCGTGCACGCACATGACCTGAATCGTACAATTACTTGTGTATCAGTAAAACTTATATAAAAGGTTGATGTCTATCGGCTAGGAAATTCGTTTCAACCCTGTAAAGCCAACAACAAGCCTACAACCCCGCTGTTGGTCGGAGACAATGATACACTGTCATTTTATTTTCCTGGGTGGGAAACTGACAATTAGCCGTGATGTCCCTGTTAGGATTAGCAAAACGTCGCCAGACAGGGGTATGAGCGACCAGTAACAGCGAAGTTCGAGGCGGGGAGGACCGAGAAACCTATCGGGGTTTCGGCTCATTCGTGCAGTTGATAAAGGTTCGTAATATCTCCAGCCTGATTGGGGATTATGATTGCATGCACTGGGTGTTTCACTCACCAACATTCGTCACTGAGATATCCTTGTTGACTATCTAGATAAGAAGCCAAAGAGAGGACGACCGAGATTAACGATGACGCAGAAGATCCAATGTTGGTAATGGAGAGCGTACCAGACCAAACTATAACTTCTATTCTATCCTTAAAATATAAAGCTTCAAGTTATTTAGAACATAGTGAAACATATTTTTTTCATACATGTAAAGTGTTCTAACAATATTACAATATAATTCAAAAGTCTAATCTGTGGCTATATACACCCAAATTTAAAACTTTCTTCGGTGAAAGTTGTATACATCCCATTTTTGTAGCCTTTCTCTCTCCTTCATTATTTCTTCTTCACTCCTCCAGAAACAAAATATGCGTTTTGGCCTAGCGGTAACCTATGCTCATTTTTAAAATATATTTTATTTCCATTTTCTTTTTTGTCTGTACATTTTGTCTCAAAGTTTTAAGTTATATTGGAATATATTCAATCCCAGGCATTTCCTGCACACATTTCTTCTATGCATATCCTGTGTTGGACCAAAATTATGGTAGATACTTCATGTAGGGAGCTATTGTCCGAGTCTTTGTGCAGCTGAAAAGGCTCAAGTCTAGACATATTGTTGTCTCCAGACATGGCTATTGTATGCATTGTCTCGTGACCCTTACATGGAGTATGAACCAAAATTATATACCATATAATTCAAAACTCTTATCCGTTGTTGAAAAAACCCCTCAAAATATCTTTTTCTTTAGTGAAAGTTATATATATATCTCTCATAATAAGTTGATACTTCGATACTGAAACCTCTGCAGTGCTTTTCAGTGCAGTATTTATTGATCTTTTCCACCAATTCGTCGAATATACGGCCAGTACCTGAATCTGATTTTTTTGGATTGTCTATTACTTTCGCAAAAAAATGGTTGACATCAAATTATAAAACATCTTACAGCTCTTGTTTCTTCCAAAATTTGTATAGCCCTTTCGGGAAAGTGTCTGATCTCTCCTTTAATATTGCCGCTCTTTAAGGTTAGAAGTACGAAAAGCTGCCTCCGGTAAGTAGTCGTCTCGGCCTCACTTTTACCAAAGGCACCCGCAATTATTTTAAATAATATATTGATGAACTATTCAAGAATATTTGTTTGAGGGACTGTTCTGTTTATATTTTCCATATGAGTCGATATATCCCGTGTGCGTGTACAGTAGAAAAATAATATTCTAGAAAAATAGAATATATAATTACTAAAATTACTTGTGAGGGCTTTTGGTACTTACCGGAAGTTCTCTGCACTCACACGCCCCTAAGGGAACAAGGGAGATAATAGTCTTTCCGAACTGGGCTATAATTAGGGGTATGATAGGGAGTATTGGTTCGGTAGACCCTTGCTGTATCCCTATCGTTTTGGAGGAACCTTTACCTGAAATCGTTCAAATTAATAAATTTATTACTCCCGTCAAAAAAATCAATGGCGAATAACATTTCCGTTTTCCACCCATTTTTGGTAGACA
>JAVTVY010044898.1:0-21834 GCA_036873755.1 Hanleya hanleyi
TGCACCCCAATTTTAATTAAGGCCTCTGTTCTGGCATCCATCCTTGCAATGCAACCTCACCTTGACAAGCATTTCTTTCGATTTAAAGCAGTACGTAATACTAGAACATATTTAAAAAAAAATTCTTGCCCATGTCAAAGTTGTATAATAATATGACAAGAGACTGCTATAATTTTATAATTGGAAAACAGTCAAACACCAAAGATATGACGGATAATTTTCAAAATTTAACTTCTTCAATTCTCCATAGACATTACAAATATAACTCTTGATAGTAAAAACACCTAAACTGTTCAAACAGAATTGCCCAGCCTTTGTGCTCATGGTGCTTATGATGAAGAAAGTCTCAATGTTGAGTCGCAGACAGGGTTGCAAGGTTTTGCAGGTTAAAGCATACACCCAAGTTCATATGCAAATTCCAAAGTTCAAGGAAACAGCTGGAAAACACTGATGGGATGGGATGAGGTGATGTTGAATTTTCACCTAAAATACGCTTAGAACTTTGGAATCGAATGACCTATTTAAAGAAGATTGGTTAATGATTATCCCAGCATTGCTTTGAAAGAAATGTTGACGCACCTGGTTCAGAGTGATATATGTGCTGACGAGAAGAAATTTATTTAAACAATTCATCCATAGGATACATTGGGTTAATAATAAACATGTAAACAGGGAAGCCATTGCCACTTCAAATGCTTCCGAGCAGTAGCACGATGGAACAACTGGTCCTTTCCTCAGGCATTTGTGTCAATGGTTTTCTGGCACATATTGCACCAAGTAGTGTGTTCTGTCCTCTGCGAACACAAATGGCCTATCACATGGTCATTAGTCTTTCAGCTTAAGTCAGTCCGGGCTAAACTTAGTCTCTCGAGGCATCCTTGTTTATTCCTTGATCTCTTGGTAGGTATAAAAAGCAATACATGTGAATATGGTCAGGGACTAATCCAGGCATTTTTAGGGAACACCGGTCGACTAATGCGAAACCGGAAACACGCAAAACCAGAAGAAAACATTCTGCGCAAAACCAATGCACAGTGGGCTTAAAGCATGCTAAAATGGCGACCCGCATGAATTTCGTCAAGAAGCGCGATGCGAGTGTAAAAATTTAGTCTCTTCACCTCCTGTACACAGGAAATAATCAATTATTACTGTGATAAATAATAAAAGTAAGTCCATTAGATTGATTTTAAGTACTTTTGGTTTAGATTTTAGCCGATATTCAAATTGGTTTGTCAGTATTTGGGCGTGTGAAAACCCGTCTGGATTACTCCCCGATGGTTCGAGTAGAATTCCCTTATTGCATTACCCTTACAGACTTCAGGTGTGCACCAAAACTTAGGTGTAGATTAGGTGACTGTAACTGAGGTGTAGTTGAGGTGTATGAGGTACACCCAAACTAATTTACATATTTGGATACTCAACTACACCTAATCTACAGCTAAACTACATCTAATTCAGGCCTGCAAGTGGCTCACAGTGAAAATATAGGAGGAAATTTGCAAAAATGTAGGAGAAATATAGGAATTTTCTCTATAAAATATAGGAAAATATAGGAAAACAGGAGTGTAGGACAGTTCACTACTACATTGTATGTTCCAAACTTTGTAGTTTTCAGATATCAATCAAATTAGTTCCACTGAGAATGTGGTCATATTGGTGGTGATTGAGGATACCTGTTCTGCTGCTTGGTTCAACAAAGAGATTGAAATGTGTTGCCGAGCACAGCGAGACCGGCAAAAAAAATATTCAGAAATGTATTTCCTCATGACAAATCGATTCTTTTCAAAGCATTGGTCATGTTGGTGAAAGTTTTCACGAGAAAAACTCAAAATATAGGAAATATAGGAGGTTTTGAGTAAAATATAGAAAAATCTAGGTATGACTCAAAAATATAGGAGGAACTTGCAGGCCTGCTAATTTACTAGGTGTAGTTTTGGTGTACACCTACAGTCAGATTCTGTGTACTCCTAAACTACCCTATTTCTTCTAATTTTTCGAACTGCATTTGTAAACTTAGAAACAGAAAAAATCCATAACTATGTCAACTGAGGCCAAATTATGTGGCATGGATATATTATTTATCCCAAGAACTGAAAAGAGAGCTAGTGAAATTTGTAGAATGTTTACAGCTGAAGTGAAGTTTTGCTGTCTGAATAATTAGAAGAAATAGGATACACCTAAAAGCAGAAATACACGCCCTGTTCTTACCATTCTCATGTCACTAGACTGTGGCCTTCTGTCCTACACATCATAGCGCCCCACAATGTAGCACGCAGGTTTTCTGTGCGTGACTCTCCATCAATACGCATGCTCTATGATCAATACCTTATGGAGCGATCATGAGCTGCCCAATATCATACCTAGTATGACACTAATTTGTCTTTTCTTTTAATTTAAGCATCTTACACCACTCCTTCGGAATGTGCTATAAATATATTCTCTAAAGAAGATATACATGTTGTATATATGAAGACTGATTAGAAATGAATGCCTGTGTGTGCCACATTTTTTACCCAATCAGAGACAGTAGGTTATACTCTTTGACAGTGGCGGAATGAGTTTTCACTTCTTCAACACAAATCCGAAAGATCATTTTTATGCTGGTTCTTCTTCTGTCCTTGGGGTTGGTCATGTACTTCCCATTGAAAGATAATAGAATTAAATATTGGGACCATACTTGTACCAGCAGTCAAGTTTGATTAATCAGGTTGATGTTTCTGTAACGGTTAACCGTTTGTGTAGAGAACAGTTTGAATAGGGAGGGTGACCCAGAATGGAATGCGGGGAACGTCAGCGAGGAACAAGCCAGTGTGCGGAAATGGGTTCCACCGTATTTCTCGCTTACCAGAGCAAGATAGGAGTTGCCATTTACGTGAAATATTCTCTACGGGTTCTAGATTGGGATGCCATTCTAGTTTATGGACTATGAACTGTAATTTCGCTGTGAGAGACGATCTTTCATTGCGGGCGAAACGTCTCCGTTCGTGAGGAAACTTCCTGTGGGGACTTTTCGGGTGCGGAGAGTGCACACACTATATAAACCGGTGCAGACATTCCAAGCGACGTCAGACCAAAAACACAGCTCTGGAGAAAGCACGCCAGGTACAGCCTGAATTGTTGATGTTGGCGCACTTTGCGACCGGGTCGCAAATGTAATTGTTTTGGCCTGGGAGTCTAAAAAATTGTAAATCCTGTAGCTAGTACAACCTGTGAAAACACACCAATCCAATGCGAATTTGCCGGCTTGCATTTTCAGTGTGGAAACGTGTTTGTGTGTTGTACTATAGTATAGGGAACACGACAGAGTGGGAAGACCGACTGGCGTGTTTATTGTAGTCTGCGGGTATTCTATAATACTGTAACATGACATGTATCACCGCGTAGCACATTCCGGTAATTTACATGATCAGACATCAGTATAGAATAAGGATATAGGTCAATACCAGTAGATTGTATGATATCGGCACTGTTTTACTTATTATTTATGTGTCGGTGTCATCGGTCGTGAAGCGGTATATGATGATAAATAGGGATTCCCTCCACCCTCAGATTATATGCAACTGTACTATAAATACAGAGATAATAGAGCCAATCTCTCCTACCGTTATTCGACGACATATCGTGCAGCCCGTTAGTTCTGCGACCGGGTCGCAGACGGTCGTATAGACGCTGTACGGGTGTGAAGAAGACCACAGATATTACAGCCAGTACAGCAAAGACAAGATACAGTACAGGCGGGCTTCGTTTTACGAGAAACGTCGATAAATCGTGGAATCGGAGAACCCTGCGACCGGGTCACAGAAGGTCGCATAGACGGCGTACCGCTGTAAAAGAGATCACAAAGATTACAGACAGTACAGTAAAGACAAGACACAGATTACAGACAGTACAGAAAAGACAATGCAAAAGACAAGGCACAGCACAGACAGACTTCTTCTCCCGAGAAACGTCGATAAACCGTAAAATCTGACAGACCTGCGACCGGGTCGCAGAAGGTCGCAGAGGCTTGCGACCGGGTCGCAGAGGGTCGCCATCGACAGTTTACAGACAGCAATGATGCTACATCGGTCCCAGATGAAATAATAACACATTATATACCCAAGTATTTGTCCTGACGGCCACGGAGGATGAGCTGTACGTGGTTCTCACCTAAGGGGTCGTCGTGAAGTTGTGTAGCCACGGGTCGTGTCTATAGACGGGTCGCAGCAGCCGGGAGGGTTGAGACGCCGTGCTATACCTACCTGTGCGGGAAGCAAACTGGTGAGCTGACAAGTTAGGGTCAGGCTCCGACGACTTGGGGTGAAGAAGACGACGGGCTGCCACATCCGTGGAGAGGCTCCAACGACTGGGGGTATATATTGAGAGAGCGTTACAGCCGTGACGTTCCGACGACTGGGGATGAAGAAGACGGCGGGCTGCCACATCCGTGGAGAGGCTCCAACGACTGGGTGCCATATATTGAGAGAGCGTTACATCCGTAACGTTCCAACGACGGAAGAGGAGAAGGGCCAGCAGCCAGGCCGCCCTTATACCCAGAAGTGAAGGGCCAGCAACCAGGCCGCCCTTATCGCGTGCCCATGCAAATTTAAAGCACACTGTAACTGTAAAATTATATGCATACACTCTTATATTATTTGTATATACCATCAAGCTTATATGCACACACTCTTATATCATTGGTATATAACATCAAGCTTATATGCACACACTTTCTTATATTACTTGCATATAACATCAAGTCTATTTGCATACACTCTCCTAGTGCCTGTACATATATGTAAATATCATTCCATAACGTTACATCTCCTTAGACATTCTGTCTAAGCCACGCGGTATAACGTTACATCTCCTTAGACATTCTGTCTAAGCCACGCGGTTCTACGCTATTATCTGTAATCGCGTATACTATTTGTGCAGAATATGCCATGATAGACCTTTACATCAGCGTCAGTCATCCTTGTAGGGTTGTGATCATCTCTTCGATCCCCGGATCTCTACTAGTGAAGGGGCTAACTACGGTGACGGCCAGAATGCCAGTGGGCAATCCCGGTTATTGATTCGTTTTCTCGTAAACACCACGACTGGTCCTGCTCGTACACGTTACATTTCTATTAGTCTGCTTCATGACTGTCAAATGATCCATTGACTTTGATCCCGGCTTCCATCATGTAGATTATTCTCTGCCCAAATCTGCCTAATGTCTGTAATGATAAAACAATATACAATATAAGGCCTGGTCAGGAGAATGTGTGATGCTTTTGCAAAACCCAGAAACAGTAGAACTAAAAAATGAAATGGGTTTTTGGAGAAAGAATAATTTAGCTGTGATTTGTATTGTGTTCAATGTTCAAGAACAATAAAATATAACTTGTTTTACTGAAAAAAAATCTTACTAGGGAACATGGTATGGGGCTTTTGCCCACTAGGGCTTTTGTCCATGTTTTCTAGTGTTATAGATTCACCTAATATGTATGAAGATGATATGATACAAATGGTATATTATATCAGCATGACAGGAATGAGTGGAAATAATATACTTGGGAAAGATTTTACAACATGAATCCCAAAATACGCCTGCCCGGACACCTGCTCATTGAATTTTTGGTATGGAATTGGACTTTGAAGATGAGGAAACACTATGTACAGCACCATACTGGCCAGTGATTTTTATACAAACTTCATGCTTATCAAAAATTGGAAAGCATAAAACACTATCTTGCAATTGCGACTACCGAAAAATAAAAAATTTGCAATACGGATCGGTTACATTTTTGTTTGAGGCACCCACAGATAGTACATGTAGTTTCTAAGGCCTAAAACAAAAATTGTGTGGTAACCGCAGAGTCATAGCCAGGATTTACTGAGGGCTGGTTCGCCTTCACTCCAAAAGGGCACATCAGGGGGTTTGCTGTATGGAAAAAGGGGCAAATAGGGGATTCGCTTCAGTGTTTGAAAAGGGCATTTATATGAGAAAAATATATAATATTTCCGAAAGGGGGGACGGGTTCGCCCGAACCCAGAAAACCCCGCTTGGCTACGGGCCTGAACCGACCTACCTGGAAAAAATGTACCTTTTTGTCAAGTTGTCTATCGACATGATGGACGTAATACTGAACATCAGTTTTGTTCATTTTCATTTCTGCTTATTACTTGGTTTGTATCATTCGGCAGACATCTTCAGTTAATACTAGGTAAAAAAATGTGACAAAAAAATATATATATATATATGGATTTTTTTTCTGAGCCATTACAGGAAATGCACCATTTATTTGTTTAAGCCTAAGCCATGGCCATTGCAACGGCTCATAAGTACAAAGTTAACTTTTGAATGGAATTTTAATACACAGTATTGATTTCTGCCGAAGAAAAATCAGTAAAATTAGCATTAAAATCAATCCATGGATTATTTCTTGTGGTTCAAATATCATCCATGTTGCCAAGTTGACATGGCATCGTTCGTTCCTACACTTAAGTGTAGGAACGAACAATGCCATGTCAACTTGGCTATCATCCATGTGGCATTCTATTTAGAACACTGTACGGTAAAGTATGTTGATGCCCGAGTATATTTTAAATAAGTTATGAAAATTAATAAATATAATAAAATAATAATAAAATTAACATCAAGTCTTTCCCCCTAAATTCTCATCTTTTTCCTAAATTCTCATCTCACCCATGAACGAGGGGTCAAGGGACAACCAACCATCATCTTTTGAGTTTGATTCGAATAAATAGTCATTCACATTGAGGCCAAGCCCAACAAAATCGGACAAACTTGGGAATAAAACCGTTCAACACGGTTGATTCAAAGGTTTCCCCAAAAATGAACCACTCAAAAGTCTACCGTACCTTTCCATTTCCAAAGACGTGCCATTTCTCCCGAGTTTATCAGTTGAACCTGTGGCCGAAGGTCCCTAGGTCGCCGATACTCGACCTGGGTCTACAGTTCTTCACTGGGGAAGTTCTCCATTTTCCTTTCTGTTGACAATGAGGTTGTAACCAGCTAAGTTTTCCCGTCAAGAAAAGAGTCACGAAACGAACACCGACACTTCGCTAGGTTGAAAACTGTGTTCTTGACTGAAAACTGCGTTCTTGGCGCGCGATCTTATTTCCTGTGATCTAAGTATCGACGATAACACGAAAACGAGCTCGAAAACCGCACGAAAGTTGTAATCTTTATAGTTTTCCCGCCAAGTGCGCTCGCTTCGAAAAGTTCCGTCGACGTATGACGTCACTCACCGCATGGCAACGAAGTGCGCGCGTGGCTCTCATCATCGGAGAAACCTTGGCACTGCCAAGGTTTTATTTTTGAATGTTTAGGCGCCTCAAAATATAACAAAACGGACGCTCTGAGCCAAATCAAATTGTACATAAGCATTTTCACTTATTCTGTACAAACCGAGGGCATTTTTGTGGCTTTTGAAAATTTTGAGATTTTTGCGTGTCTGTACATCTTTAATGTATATATTATTCCTGGATAGCTCCTCCCAAGAACAACGTACATTAATATTGATTGACAGCAGCTGATCCGGGCTGAACCCAGTAACCTGTAAACACAATGACATTCCGTAGTGAACCATCGAGTTAGGAAACGATATATGTAAGTGTTACAGAGAGCCTGCTGTTGGCTAATTTGATATAATACAAGCGCCTAGTCCGCCATTCAGTATTTAGCCGTCGGCCATTAAAGAAATTCTGTAGATTTCGTTTGAAAGACGTGGTCCGTGGTGCCAATTTGGCTATTAATCTCACTTGAATGACGAAAACCGAGATGAAAACCCCGTTAAACCGTCAATACTATGCGAAAAAAGATTCTGTTCTATTTTTTTATCTTACTGTTTAATTGCCTGATTTTGGCGACAGGGTGGTACGTCTAAGTACCTATTATGTACGTATAGTACATATAACAACATCAGTTCAAACATGTTTACGCTTCGTGGTACAAACATAAAGCTCCATACGGCGACTGTCAACAAACACAATAAAGGGCGAATCAATTTTCCTTTCTACGAAAGTGGCACTCAATCTACATATTGTGCAAACTTCGAAACATTTATACGCCCAAGATACGCATCTCAGCAGAGAGAAAGGATGGAATCCAAAAATAAATATCTATGGATTTCATTTTCACGTTTTCTTTATCTATGCCTCAATAAAAGCAATTCCCTGAAAGATTCCCTCACATTTTTACCTGAATTGCTCAACCGGTGGTATCAACTTCGCCCCAGTCAGATCGTGCGGACATCGAGGTAATATTTTTTGTAACATCGATATGTTAATATGTTTTAAAATTACTTCAATCATTTGCATATCGCGAATTTATTCAGTTACTTGAAAAAAAATGTGTTAGTATGAACGCCAATGATTAGGGTGTCCTACAGTTGGTTGTCGAGGAAAACAGTATACTGAATTGTAAAGTTTTCAATCCGAAAAAATTGTGGGCTTGTCACATTAATTCAGTCAGTATAATGCAGGCGGAGACACCATTGAATGTTCTGATGGTGAGATTATTTTAAAGAAAACGTTGATTCTTTAAGTATATATTTTTGTCCATCTGTTAGAAAGTTTCCAAATACATGTGATCAATTGATGTATTTGAATAAATATGATTAATATGATTAACAGATCAGGTTGACTGGATAAAACGAAAAGGATAGAACAGGGGCGGTGAATTTCACTTTGGAAACGAAACGATTACTTTTCGAAATGTTTTGCTCCAATTACTGAAACTTTTGACAGATTTTATCCTGAACGAAAATAGCTTGTGTTTGAGTATATTCTTATTATATGCTTGATTACAATTTGACGCCAGCAGAATACAAAGGAAGTTTGATTATAGACACGGAAGTTCTCTAAAGCTGGCGGTTGCCTATTGAAGGTCGGATCTGATTATTTCCCCATAACCATGCTAAATTTCATGCAACGAAACACACGCTATGCGAACAACATCAAAAAAGGCGAAGACAAATACTGTATTCCCGTTCTTCGCACGTAAATAAATCAATGCGCAACTGCACAATTTATATATTCCTTGATTGGCAAAGTGCTTCAAGATATCCCAGAGGAATTCGTTGTTTGTGATATTACAATAACAGCAACATCGCTGCATCTCATATTATAGGAGGTCAATACGATTCCTACATTGTATTTACCTTTGATTGTTCGATTATATTCCGCTACGTTCAAAATTTCACTTTTCCTCTTGCACCGTTCTTCCAATGTAAATTTTTCCAAGTATGTACCGGCACAGTAAGGAAGACCTAATATATTATATGTTTTATATTTTCCACTGATGTTTGTTTCCGATAACTGAACAGTTGCTTTGTGTTCTCCTATCTGTATTAACTTTCACATTGCTTTGTAGGAATTCTATTTTCATCATGAAGGTCACTGTTATCGCTCTCTTTGTTTTCTGTCTGATGTTTGTGAATGTCCACGGATGATGGTGGAAGAAAAAGAGTGAGTCTATTTTCCCATTTTTCGTCAATGTATTCGTTATCGAATATAATAGCAGCTTCAAACAGTATGTCCTTCATGCATTTCGATAACTTCAGTACATTTTCAAGGTAAAGCAAATATTTTTACGGTGAAAATTCCAAGCGCTTACGGACAGAAGACATTTTGCGATATGATGATAAGGTACATTTATATCGTTGAAACTGACAGGATATTCCTATCAAAACATCTGTGTAAGAACAACCCAACATGACAAAATACACCCGAAGGATTTGATATAAACGAAAGATTCTCAGGCAGCAACAGCATAATAGCAAGTAGATATCTATACCCCAAATGCAGTGTGTGAGTGCGATATCCACACCAGACACACATCTAGACTTCTGGTAAGGCTCAAATTTCGTATATGTTTCGACAAATGGTATGACCGTTACCGAAAACACTCAGATTAATCCTTATTGTACAAGCATATAATGTCCGTTATGTACTGCTGATTAACGATGTTCAAATGATCAATCCCAACTACTCAAAGATGATTGCCCTGCATTGGGTCACAGTGCTATTTTAAATGTTTGTAATGGTTATTCGCATGTAATTTCCAAAATAATAGACTTTTGGGGTTGACGCTCGGCAGACATCTGCTATTCGAAAGTGATCTTTTTTATATTTTGTTTATCGGTGCCACCATCTGCGCGTTCAGGTCAACGGAATAAATATGTCGGCACCACCAGTGAGGGTGCTACATTGGACTCTTCTGAATCAACTGACGTTAGTTTTTCAGCTGCAGCTACACTTGATTAGATTAGTCTTAAAATTATTGTTTGTATACTGTGTATTCTCCCGACATATATTTATGTAGTTGAAGTAATTTTTACCGTGAAAAATCAGAGGATATTTCAGGAAACCTCAAGGCGAAAAACAAACCAGGAAGTGTTATTAACAATGCATGGAGGGCAGAGGGAACCCTTGTTGTAAATGTTTCTGCATTTATCCCTTAGCGCCAATTGTCAAAAAAGATGAATTGAATTGGAAACGACTTAACAACTTTATATTCACATTTGGTTAATTATTCCTGGCCATAATTTGAGTTAAAAAAACATGCTTTTCTCCAAATAAATTTTCCCATAGAAGAATTGATTGGTCTAAATGACTGGTGGGTTTTTACTTCCTGTTCAAACGTATGCGTTTTTGTCCCTGAAGGCTGTGCATGCAACAGCAAGTGTTCAAAAGAGATCTCGTGCAATTGTTTAGCACTGTGAACCGTACATTCACCTTGAAAACGAGTCGGCATTTCATGTAACGAATTTCTATTGTAATAAAAAACAAGGTTTGGCCTATTCATATCGGACAGGTTGATTTGTGAATATAACGACTTGACCACATCGAGACCAACAGCAATGAAATTACCTCACTATTGAAATCCTTGAAAGTTAACAAATCCAGTGGCGATGATAACATAAGTATATCTCCTGCTCTCACTAAATGCTTTAATTTATCACTATCATCTGGAATGTTCCCTGCAGCATGAAAACTTTCACGTGTATGCCCTGCGTACAAGAAAGGTGATCGTCATGATCCATCTAATTTTAGACCTATTTCTTTACAACCGTCCCTCACAAAGATTCTCGAAAAAATTGTTTTTAAACGAATTTATGAATGCTGCAAATCTAATAACTTGTTAATAGAACAGAATTCCGGTTTCAAGCCCGGCGACTCTACTATCAATCAAATGACTAAAATTGTCCACAACATTTATGAATGCATGGATAAGGGGCAAGATGTGTGTGCAGTGTTTTTAGATGTGAGTAAAGCCTTTGACAAGGTTTGGCATGAAGGTCTGTGATATAAATTAAGAAAATTAGGTATTTGTGATCCCTTGTGTGCATGGAAAAAAAGTTGTTTAACTAATAGGACAATAAAAGTTGTATATAATGGAGTACATTCCAACATTAAATATATCAATGCCGATGTTCCCCAGTACTTGGACCATTGTTGTTCCTTATTTACGTCAACGATATTAAAGATGATATCAATTCCAATATGAACCTGTCAGCCGACGATACATCTATTCTGGAACCCGTAACAACTGTACAAATTGCTGAAGTAAAAATAAATCGTGATCTGGAAAAACTAGCACAATGGGCAGCTCAATGGCTCGTGACGTTTAACGCAATTAAAACAGTATTTTGTATATATCTCTGAAACATAATATCGTATTCCCCAAGCTATATCTAAATAACGTTGAAATAAAGAGTCAGTTCACACAAACATTTAGGAATAGTTCTCCAAGAAAATATGAAATGGGACGAGCATATCAACAGTATTTGCATTAAATCTAAGAAAAAGCTATCTGTCATGTCTAGAGTAAGTACAATACTTGGAAGAAAATGTCTCGAGTGTCTATACAAAAGTACTGTTCGCCCATTGCTAGATTACGGTGACGTTGTGTTCGATAGTTGTACTGCAGTGGAATCCCAGTCACTTGAGAAAATACAAAAATATGCTGCTACAGTCTGCACTGGTGCCCTTCGCCGCACATCGTACGAATCACTTCTGGACGAATTAAACTGGGAGAGTCTTCATCTTCGAAGAAAAAATCACCGTCTAATAGCATTCTTCAAAATAGTAAATGGTCTCTCACCTCGATATCTTCAACGTATATGCTCAGCACAAGTATCTGTTAACATACGACGAAATTATAACCTACGAAATTCTGACCAGTATCGCTTGTTCAAATGCCGTTTGACCACATTTCAAAACTCGTTTTTCCCGCAAACAACGAAGGATTGGAATTTCCTACATAACGATCTTCGTCACGCAACGTCACTATCTCTTTTCAAGTCGAAACTCTCCTCTAACAAGTCCACTTTACTTACCAAAGTGTACAATTCATTTAATGGTTATGGGTCAATTTTGCTATGTAGAATGAGAATGGGACTTAGTTCCCTTAGTAACCAACTGTATAGATATCACATTCTCCCTGAACCCGTATGTCCTCGATGTGCTTATCGTAAGGAAGATCCGTGTCATTTTCTCTTATTCTGCCCCCTATTTGCCACTCAAAGAAGGTAGATGCTCACATCCATTACCAGTATACTCTGTCCAGGAGTTCACCATTCAATTTTAACAGACGATTGTCCCGAATATTTAACAAATATTTTGCTGCGTGGCTCTATTGACTTAGAATTCGAAATGAACAGAAAAATCCTCCAAATAGTCCAAACATACATAACGAAATCAAATAGATTTACAGATGTAGAACTCCAACCAGAGACAGATGAGTGATTTAAGGGCCTCCTGTCGGTGCTCGTCTGTTCTCCCTGGTGAACTAAGTCCACCAGGGAGAGGAGACGGGTTCACTGAGGAGATCCACTTTGAAAATATATCCTCTCCACATCCATCCTATTAGTGTGTTCAATTTGTGTGTATCTCTTGCTAGTGTCCATTATGTACATATTATTTACCCAGTTTATACTGTCATTTGATTTCACCATCCACATGTTGTTTTATTTGTGTAGTGTATATACAAATATGTTTTTATTGTATGGAAATAATTTATGTATATACATGACATATAGGGTTGTACATTGAATGTATATATTTGTTACAGTAGTATGCATATCATGCTCATGTTCTTAACGGGTTGTAACTTGTATGTAATATGTATATTTTATGTTCTGGTTGTGGATATGCCTGTTTGTATGGAGCCGATTTTGTATTTTTCTATATAATCATGTTTAATGTTGCTACTTTTATTTGTACATGTATATTCAAAATATTTCATTTCCCACTACACGATTTAATTTATTTTCCCGTTTTAATACATGAATTTGAAACATTGAACCTATATAATGTATATCCTTTGTATATATGTTCGAGGAGAGTACCTTGTGGCCTTGTGGCTGTGTACAATCCTCATGAAATAAATAAAGCATTATATTATATTACATTATTATATTACTGGCAGCTGTCCAGGTTATTATGCTTACATTTCTCGCAGATGATGTTTTTATTCAATAAATCTAATAAAATGATAAAAAATATTATATATAATTTTTATTATAATAAAAATCCTTATTTATTGTGGTCCGACATTCAATATTCAGTTGCAGTTAAGGAAGATAATTATGTCTAGAGAATTTATTAAGACCATCTGTTTATCGGATGTCTTATCTGAGGTTAGTTGCTGATACATGTACTACTCGCAGAAAAGATGATAGATCGGGCAGTAGGACTTGATGTGTTAATCCTTGTGTTTCCACCATATTAGTGTCCTGTTATTTGACATTATTATACCTCTTGAATATTCATGAGGGTTTTCTGGTATTTCATTGGTCAAACTTTACCCAGCCACGAGTCAATATTTTTCAATCACTGACCCAGCTGTTTATGTGTCAGGCGAAGCGCGTGCGGTCCGGGGTCAATATTGTGATCACGTGATCACTGTTTACAAGTACCGTCTGCCTGTAACATGGCTGACGGTGGTCGCCTCGTAGATTTGTCCGATGAAAATCTACAAGAACTGTTACAAAATAGGGATAGTAAGAACGCAAAAAATGTTATACAGGCGTTTATATCAATATTACGGGTCTACTGTCAAGCAAAAGTTATTGATTTCGATAATCTTTCGTCAATAACGAAAAAACAACTTGGCGAATTCCTCTTCAAATTCTTTGCTGAGTTGAGAAAGAAGGATGGAGATAAATACTCCCGTTCGTCGATGGTTACAAGTAAGCATACGTTTCGGTCTCCTGAATATTCAAGAGGTATAATAATTTGTTATATGTAATTTCTATCTGCACTGCCCGAGTAATCCATTTCATTCTCATCTCAAAACTGGAGTAACTTCACGCCGTCGATGTCACCCAATCAAATGAGTTCACCATGACCCGAATAAGATTTATGAATGAAGTGTGTAAAGCCAGTGGCTACATTGTATCAAAACTACCAGGGTTTGTGACGAAGATTTCACCTTAAATCTCGAAAAACGCGTGTGAAAGTTTAAATTCTCAATATTATTCTAGTCAATTGGAAGCAGCTTTGTAGATTTATCCATGAACTATTCATAAAATTATATCTGTGTCTCGTTTCCGATAACACACAGCTGCATGACAGAAAGTATTCGCCAAACAGCGTTTTTGGAAAGTAGTATACATGCGCTACGTAGTCTGGCGTCATAGCGATAATTCACTGCAGTTAATAAATTCGGTATAATAAAACACTTATAAACTTGTGACGGAGTCAATATCATGAAACCTGGACCCTTGGCCAGACTTGGCCAAGCAGACCTGACCTCGGCCTGCGGCCTCGGTCAGGTCTGCTTGACCAAGTCTGACCTCGGGTCCAGGTTTCATGATATTGACTCCGTCACAAGTTAATAAGTGTATAATATTGACGTCCTGTTATTCTTCCTCTCTCCCGTCGTAATGACTCCATGTCGGTCATTATGTCGCCCACTTTCCGCTTAGCACAAAAGCACGGCATGACAGGAAAGGCAATGCAACCAATAGGTACAATATCGACATGCGAACTATATACGACACGTAAGTCGTATTATTTCACAACTGTGCGCTATTTATATTGAGATACATTATAAATGTTGGAGGAGGGATTCGGCTTAATGTCACACTCAAGTTTGTTTCACTCATATGGTGACAGTTAGTTTGGTTGGTTGAGGAAGCCGGAGTAACCTGAGAGAACCGCCGCTCGTCAAGTGAGACGGAATATTATATTTGGATTGTCTAGACATGAACTATTTGCATTCGTGTATTTTATATTTATTACTCAATATCAAATACTACATCAATTATAATTACTAAAAAAAGACGGCAATATATTGGGCCAAACATACTTTGAAAAGTTTATGGTTGGTAACTGTGTCATCGATTCAGCTCATCTCCATCAACCTGGTAAACATATTTGATCAATATTTCGATGTACATCTTGCAAAAAAAAACAGAGGGACAAAGATGAAAAGCAAAAATATCACAAAATTGGCACAAAAGTTTACGTAATAACAATCTTGATTGATTTCGCTGCCCCACCATGCCACTCGCACATTTTTCACCATCCCACTCGAGCATTCCTCTCCATCCCACTTGATCATTGCCAATAGTACACTGAAAAAAAAATTCTTAAAATTTAAGGAATATTCCCCGACTATTACACCAGCGGAATATTCCTTAAAATTCAATAAGGAATATTCCGTAGCATGTTTTGGAATTTCCTTAACATGGGAAGGAATGTTCCTTACTAATGCTGAGATATTCCGCTGGTGGAATAGTCGGGGAATATTCCTTAACTTTTTAAGGATTTTTTTTTCTGTGTACGAGAATATTAACAAACGGACTCCTCGTTTCGTTTTCCTTTTCAACAGAACATACTGAACCTTGTTTGATAATGACATGATACAGTATTATCATCTCAATCTAAATATGTACGATATGTCCTGGGAATTGTGCCTCATTTGATACATCATAGACGAGCTCTTCTTTGAACATTATTAATACAGAAAACAAAAAATCTTCAGATTTATTTTATTTCAATCTAAATATGTACGATATGTCCTGGGAATTGTGCCTCATTTGATACATCATAGACGAGCTCTTCTTTGAACATTATTAATACAGAAAACAAAAAATCTTCAGATTTATTTTATTTCAATCTAAATATGTAAGATATGTGCTGGGAATTGTGCCTCATTCGATACATCATAGACGAGCTCTTCCTTGAACATTATTAATACAGAAAACAAAAAATCTTCAGATTTATTTTATTTCAATCTAAATATGTACGATATGTCCTGAGAATTGTGCCTCATTTGATACATCATAGACGAGCTCTTCTTTGAACATTATTAATACAGAAAACAAAAAATCTTCAGATTTATTTCATAGGCACTGATGAAATATATAAGGGATGAGTTTGACTTCCAGTCCAACACATAGCTCACGTTACTATATATATTTCTTTCTTTCACTCCGATGAATATTATTTGTTTTCAGTTTCTATGTTGTGCTTTACTGGGACATATAGATCCTTTCCATAAAATTGATAACATACAAGCTGAGATTGCCACACAAAACGATAATATCAGTCGATCAATGTCTATGAGAAACGTTAATAAAGTGAAAAAAGACTAACCATTGATTGATAACGATGTGTTGCTCAGCTATCCCGTCAATCTGATAATGGGGTACCAAAGAAGAGCTAAATGATTGGTCCTTATATAATAGAGCGACGGGCCTAAATAATCCCAGACTTTCAAGATATCAACTAAGCAATTAGCTGTCATGTCCACCGCTTCAATCATGTAGGCTTTTTGCACATATTCGATCCAAATGAAGATTGTGGTGTATTCAGAATCGGGCATTTCGGCCGGAACGACACGTCACAGTAAAGGCAACATATATTTACAGTGAACTATGCAAACATGCAAATCCCCCATCATTTCAGCGAAAAGAAGGCGACATATCAGGCTCAATTTTCGAATCAACAAAAATATCCCATTAGTTTTAATTCTCCAATGCACGTTTATCTCGTCATCCAAGAAAAACTTTAGGCAACTTCCCTTTACTTTTCGATCTTCGTTAATTTTGTTTATGATTCTATTCCTATTTGCCTGTCTCATGTATGAAAAATAAACCCAGATTGAAAATTGCCCGTTCTTATTGCTGTTGAATCCAACCCCATATTGGTATATATATCCTGCTGACCAGTGACTATATTTCGTTTTAATCCTATCTGGCCTGGAAAGTGCCCCCCCCCCGTAGTGAACTTTTGTCTGCTGCTCCGAAACGACAAAACCGAGGAGGCTGAAACTTGGTGACTTTTAAGCTTATCTTATTGGGGTCATTTTGAGCCTATTTTCATATACCCCCGGGCAGAGAATCACAAATTCAAAATGGCGGCCATGTGGTATCCGCGAAAGTCGTGTTTTTCAATCTTTTCGCTCCATTTCTTCACATTTTTTCTTGCCTAAAAGGCCTCGAAAGTATTTTATCTATGCAAAACTAATTATTCTATATTTTATTTTAATGTTTTCGAGAGAAAAATCGGAAAAATGAAAATTTCGAAAAATCGACCCCTAAAAGGCCGAAAAATGACGTCATCATGGCGACCATCTTGCATTTTTTAAAAATTTTCCGGTAGAGCTTAAACCCAGGATACTGTGTGGTAAGTTTCAGCGCTCTAGCCTTAGTGGTAGAGAAAATATATAGGGGGGGGGGGCACTTCCCGCCCCCTCCCCCAGGCTGTGATACACCCCAAATCGCCCAAGCCAGATAGGGTTAAGTCTGATTTTATTCTGTCAGGCCTTTATGCCTTAACACAAAATACTGCTTAGTTTACTATACTGGGTGCACTTGATTTGGATAATTGTATAACCTTCTAAGTGTACAACGTCAGAAAAAAATTACCTGGCCATCACCTTTAAAAGGTGATGAGTTAGAGGCATCACATTCAAATGGTGACGGACATCACCTTTTATGGATGATGATGTTGCCTCATAACCATTAAAAGGTGATGACCTAAATTTACAATCCTTGTTCGTCACTCTTCCGAGGTGATGGTCATCATTTTTAAAGGTGATCATAAAAAAGGGAGATGGCTCGAACTCATCACCTTTGTCATTTATTTTTTCTTTTTCGGAATACTAACAAAAGAATCGGGACTTGAGTTAATATTATCATCGAATTTGAAAGGAAAACAGCGAGCACTTATATGTCATGTATGAGTTTAATTCTCAAAATTGTGCATCATCCGATATAATTCCTTCGACCGTTCACCTGTATAGAGTTCGAGTGTTCAAATTCCCCTGATTCAATATACGACAACCGTCATCGATTGACGTGTTTCGTCTGTCACTGAGTAAAATCACATACTGCGTACATTGTCAAGATACGCGGTCCGTGGTACAATCAACAACCAATGACTGGCATTGATCATATTAAAATCATTACAATCAGCTATTATACTAATCCCAAGAGCCGTTGGATGGGAAGATCAGATGGCAGTCTGAACTATACAAATTGGATAGACGTTCCCCGCTTGTCAAAGAACCACGAACTAACATCAACGCATTGATCTGTCTGAGAAAATATTTATCTTTCAACAGTGTGTTAATATACCATGTTCCAAGTCAATTGGTCAGTTGGCGTTCTTTAGAACTCAATGGGATAGACGTCAATTACCATTTGCACCCGTACCACATTCTATGGTTGTCTTAGCTACTAACTAAATTTTTCTAACCCTAATATAGCTGGTCTGAGCGATTTGAAGTACACCGCAGCCCATGGAGGGAACATTACGCCCCTCCCCCGCACCCCGTATATTTATTCTTGTGGGCTGAAACGTCCCACAATATAACTTGGATTTAAGCTCTACTCCAAAATGTACAAGAATACACGATGACCGCTTTGATGACGTCAAAGTGACGTCATGTTATATAAATAACATCAGGCGAGCCAGCCAAAGATCGTATTAAAGCGAGTGAGCCTTTGTCAAACCAACGACATTTTCTCCATCAACATTTCAATCTTTTCTTCACGCTGTTGGTGAAACGTTTGAACATTTTTCCCAAGCACCTGTAGTCGTGGTAGCATATTGTCTGGCGAATCACTCCTCGGACTAAACTGTTGCGATGAAACGAAATCCGTAAAGTTCGACATAAACGGCAAAAATTGCGTTTGTTATATCTGGTAGCTATTTCATTACATCTATGTACAAACCTATACGGCACTGCATGTTGGAAACATCAGACTGATGTTTCTGTTCGAGAGAGAGTTCTTGTTGTTGTTGTTGTTTTTGCTGAGCGAGTGATTTACGATCGTTGTGGCAAAGGTCAAGGTCGCCCGAAAGAAGTCGCGTGCATTTATTACATGTAGGCGCAACCCTAGGTCATTGCTGTTAATATAGTTGAAAGTAGATACATTTGTCTTTTTACACAAATATGTGATTATATATGGTATATCAGGCCTGGTAATACTAGTAAAGAACTTGAATTTTCCTTGATAAGTTCGGGTCAAGTGGTGAGAGTGCCGGTCGGGCCGTGATACAGTTTTATCAACGAGGCTGCTGGTCGCTCTATATTCTCATACAAAGGTATTCAATACGTATGTAATGTGTGTTGAAACCCGTGTAACAAAATGAAAATTCCATCCCGTTTTTCTCGGCCATTTTTCCCATTTTCGGAGACTGTAAATTCTAAACTGTCAGTTTAACTCTCTCTCACTGCGTTGAGTCGAAAAACCGGTACGGAATAACATATTAGTAAACTCCTCAGAGAGGATAAACAATAATGGTGTTATTTTCTAGGGAGCACAGTGGGTTTCGAGGTATCAAGAAAGATGATGGGATATTAGAATTGCAGGCCCAAGTTGCCTGGAGAACTCCTGATTAGCTCTGCGATTAACTCTTCATGGACTGGGTTAAAAGTATCCAAGATTCTGTATGAAGCACTCGTGCCCAAATCGTTGAATTTGCCAACGTTGTCTAGTACGTTATTTCTGACCACCGTGGTCGAGTTAGGTAGGTTGGTTTGAAACGAATTCACATTCTAATCAAATTTCTCTATCTAGCAGCAAATTTTACGTGTTAAGAATGATTCTCTGAGAATTCAACCGGAGCGATTTTAACCAACGCCATCAAAGAGTATTGCTTATTGAAACGTTACCAAAGCGTGTGTGCTATGTCTCCAAAGAGTATGTGCGTCATATTTAGGCTTATATCTCCATAAAAAAAATGAAGCGGACCTCCTCTCTCGTCGACTTTATGACAAGAGAGATGATTATAATTCGACATCGTAAACTATCCCTTTCTGGACAGTAATATTCCAGTGGGACCTGCGTATGGCGTATAGGCATCACGCCTAGTAGCATTTGCTAGATCGTGTGTGAATTGTGACGATTTTAATCAAAGTCACAAAACATTATTGTAAAACCTTACAAACCTGTACCACCAAACGCCTCCACTCAAAGTTTCTCGTATTTGGCGATACATATCGCATGCTGATAGTAAGATACGAGCCTTTGATAAGTTGTCTACTTCGCTTAACCCGGAGCTAGTACCCATGTACTTCAAGACACTCATGGTGTTCATATGCACAGATACAATCAAAGCGTGACTGAGATACATCATTCGCTGGATAACGAAATTCATATGGATTAAGATTAGTGATCATTTGGAACATCAAGATTTTATTGGTGCTAATGCTGTTATATGCATTATGGACGAGGAAATTGTTTAATGGACGACGGCTGCAAATTGAATGATGGTCTAGACGCTCGATTTCACTCCATCTCATATACTGTAAAGAAGCGTTTCCAACTATCGTTCGATGATGAATCGAAGTTAAGATTTTCCAAGGCGGGACGGGATTATTTCTTCTCCAAAATAAACCAGTGATTCGCGTTCATTGTGCTATTCGTTTTTGTTCGTTGATAATCGTTTTTCATTCGAGAATATCGTGACTCGATGGTCGAGAAAAAATAAATGATTGAAAAGAAATTCACAAAACGTTTAAGGGGTTACAGCCGAAAGTAAAGCGGAAAGGTTCCACTGGAGTTCTTTCCTAATTCCTAATTCCTCGTTTTGCGAATAAGCAACTGACGAATACTCGCACTTTTCATTTCTCTGTTCCCATTTTACTATTCGAATTTATACAAATATGAAAGATACAAGTATAAGTTTGGATGTATACGTGTATATGTATATCCGGTATCGGCGATCTTGCAACTACTGCGGACTGAACGTCTGTCCAGATATACCAAACTAAAAGTAACACATTTGCACATTAATATATCTTGCGCAATTTTATACTAATGTATTTTTAAACAGATGAAGCCTGCGAATATCCGCTAAATAAATCAGCTGGGAGCCACGCTTTGAAGAAAAGAAAAGAATCAGAAAATATATCAAACGAAAGGAGTACGAATTAGGTCTTTTGATTCACTAAAAGACTACGGTTGAGTATTGAATAACGAAAGTCTAGGCGTTTGTATTTGACCTTGACATCCAATGGGTTTTCTACTGTTGCCTTACAACCACTTGTAATGACGATCGTCAATTGTGGCTTGGCGAATGTAAGAATGTATCAAACAACTCGAACCAATATTACTCCGAACGGCGAGACGAGGATGTACAAGCTAGATTTTGTCTGCAGATTTCCTAAGGTAAGTTTCTCAAGGTATGAACGAGAATTCTTGCTATCCCACGCGCGAAGATCTCGGCAACAATCGGGCGAGATTAACAAACGGACAATTTGTTTTTTATTTGTTTGTTGAAATTCAGGATTCCAGCCAGCTATAATATGTATACGGGTTTTAATCCTCAGTTGACGGTGTTACTCTGATATCCTTTTGATCTGGGTATGTTGTGAAG
>JAVTVY010044899.1:0-20341 GCA_036873755.1 Hanleya hanleyi
TGATCATGCTGTCGGCGTGTTGAAGGAGCTTCCTGACGAAGTGCGTTTTGCCGGAACCCGTCGGTCCTGCGATGACGCAAGTGAAGGGATGCTGCCACCCAGGTGTCCATGGTTCGAGGTGTATCCGTTGTCGTAGTAACCCGCTCTTGTAAATTTCGTACGAGTGAACTGGAGTGGTGGTGGGTACAACGTCGGTCGTCGTTGTCTGTTCACTGTCAGGGATGGTGCTGGGGGTGGGTACACGTGGGTCGTCGTTGTCGGTTCACTGTGAGGGATGAAATCTGGTGGGTGTTCAGACGTAGTGGGCGTACTTGGTGTAGGTGTAGAGCTTACACTCGACGTGGCTTGTACACGGGGTGTGGTGGTGGTGACTGGGCTCGATACGACTGGTGCTCTCTGTAGACCGGTTTCACTGGTGCCTGGTGTTCTCAGTTGGTTAAGTAACGTGCTGACATAGGCTACGTCGTAAAACACACCTCCGTACAACACACCCAGCAGGGTTAGCAATAGCACCCCAAAGCCCACTTGTGCTTTGCGCGTTTTGGGAGACGCTGTGTTCAGAGGCAGCTGCTGTTTGTCCATAGCACTGTGATCGGACGTGGAATGAAGGAGGACGGCAGTGGTGTCTGGCTTTATAGTCGTTTCACCTGGTTGGCCGCGACCCAGGAATTGAAGGAACTGGGCCAACCTTGCCATTTCGCGAAATGAAACAGTTTGCCACGTCGACGTTCCGTTTTCAAAATCTGCTCCACCGTGTAGTAGTCTTGCTGTGTTTTTACAACAGGCTGTAATTCCGTCTCGTAAAACGTCCCCAGCAACGTTTCCCCTTGGAGATCTTCCAGTTCATAGACTCGCCGCTGTCGGGGTAGGCGCCGTTTAATCAGGAAGTGCTCATCGCTCCAGCTGGGCAAGTAACTTTTCCCGAACTTGCCCTTGACTTTACTGATCCGTACAGGATCCCCGACCTTGTACACCGCCTTCGTCGTTCGCTGCGATGGCCTGGGGTACAAGACACGCCGGACTTGGGCTTCATTGCGTTGGGTCACGGTAATGGGGGCTCTCTCTATACTTCGATGATAGGCTCGATTGTAACCCCTCACCAGTTTCGGGAGAACATCGATGTACCGCTTTGTATTCTTATAGGTGAAATATTTATACATGCGGCCTTTGAATGTCCTGTTGAACCTCTCCACCACGGAAGCCTTGGTCTCGTTGTACGTATGGAAGAAAAACACCTTCTGTTTCTTGAGAAAGGCTTGGAACGGTCTGTTGAGGAATTCCGTGCCTTCGTCGGTTTGCAAATATAAAGGTTTGCGCCCGGTCTTGAAGATGTCTTTGAACGCCGCTATGAGATTTGCCCTCGTGTTCGTCCGGATGGGTACCACCCACGCATACTTCGATAGGATATTGGTGCACGTCAAGATATACCGATTCTCATCGTTGTGTTTGGCAAAGGCGCTCATATCGACCAAATCCGCTTGCCACTGGGCATCCATTCCTCCCACGATGACCCGGTTCCGTAGAAAATGGCGACGGACAGATCGATGTAAGGTATAGGTGTCTTGTCTTCTTAACCAATCTCGGACTTGGGCACGTTGTATCCCCTGGGGTTTGGCCGCTCGATGGAGAGCCGACAATGCACTATAGGCCGCCGGACTGTCGGGACTGTAGTATAAGTTATCCAGCACCTTCTCCCAGCGCTTCATGGTGACAAAATGATGGTGCACCCTGGCTCTATCGTTTATTTATAACGGGTATATCTTGGGCCGGAGTTTCTTTCTGATTTTCGTCATTGGCTTTCACAGTGTCCATGGCAAATGACCAGTCCAACTCGTCTGATGACCGCTTGATAAGCACTTCATCCACATCTACCACGGCATCTTCCAATGCAGACCATAGATCAGGGTGAAGGGTAAAATGCACTGTACCCCCATCTAGCCGAGCCAATTGAGCAAAGAAAGGGCCGCGTCGGATGTACACAGCGTGACACAAGTGGATGAGGTCGACGGCCAGTTCACCAGACAACACCCGTTTGAATTTGGTCCAGCCCTCTCGGGACAGACGAATGTGAGTCGGGCACGGTTGTGTAGGGTCCGTGTCTCCCACCTCCTCCATGATATCGACCTTATCCGCATACACGTGCAGGAAAACCTCGGGGGTCAAGCTGAGATACGCCAGTATCATATGCTCCGCCATGGTCAGTAGGTGAATGGTACCAGAGTTGACTGTTTCTCGTATTTATAGGGACAACCCCGTGAGATCAAAAGGATCAGGTGGTCATATCACTGGGCTGGTTGAGTGTAGCCGGGTAATCAATGGCATCGTCGTCGGGTTCATGTAGTTGTTCATTGGGTACTGCCGCCGATTCTCTCAGGGCACGAGCCCACTCCAACTCGTCTGATGACCGCTCGTCCGGTGTAAACAGCTGGTCCACGATAGACACCACTTTCTCGAAGGCTGTCCACACATCGGGGTCTAGGGTGAAGCTTCGCGTAGCATCTTGGTAGCGGCCCAGACGTGGGAAGAAAGGTCCACGGTATACGTAGATGGCATTGTCTATGTGGATGACGTGTCCATCGAGCTCGCCGCTCAACACCCGTTTAAATTTGGTCCAGCCGTCACGGTGTAGCGTCACCGTATTCGATACGGTCTTAGCGGGCGACTAGCAAACGCCACGGTCTTCCACCAGGGTGACTTTATCTTCATAAACGTGTAACCCCACCCGGGGTGTAAGGGGCAGGATGGCTCGTAGGACGGATGACATGCTTGGTCCAATGTCGAACGGTGAATGACACACACTCTGTCTGACCCTCGTATTTATAGTGTCAATACCACAGCGCCAGGGTCAATAGGGCACAGTCTAGTGTGCGGCCAACCAGCCGGCGCTGGTTCCGGCGTGAGTGCTCCTGGTCCATAGCGCGAGCATCAAGGATGGATGTCATAGTCCAGTAGTGGTGAGTGATGGCACGCCTCTCCATCGAGTGCACTCTGTGGAGGATCGCTTCTGTGAACTCGTTCAGGATCTGGCGTCGTCCCTCGTTGTCGTCGCCATCTGCAAACATGGACCGGACCACTGCTCGGTAACCCGTGAATGAATTCACCGCGGTGGCATGCTGTAAAATGCGAGTCGCACAGGGCTGGATCTCCGTCATGGCTCTGCAACCGTAGAAATGAAGGTGTGTGATCCCGAGAGACGTGTTTTATAGACCATGTCACACATGCGCGCCTAGACGTCGGGTGTAGTCCGTGATACGTACTATTCTGATGGGTTAGTCCAAAAAAGGGAGCAACAACAACAACACAGATTACAGGTCAATCCTTTTTATTATGCGTGAACATCATAGGAATGCATGTACTGACCTGTCTGTGTGGGTTTCCCACAATGGCGTTCACCTTCGTGTCTTTTCGGGTACGTCCGTGTCTTTTCGTTAAAGTCCGTGTATTTTCGGTAAAGTCCGTGTCTTTTCGGATCGGTGACGTCCGTGTCTATCATCCGGGTACTTCGCGTCAGCGCAATGCGGCTCAGTCGTACACCAGTACACCAGTCTCGATCCTCGACTTGGGGTAGAGTGTGCTAAAAATAGATTACCAGCTAGCGTACTATAAAAGGGAAGCGGCCTTGCCGTTTCATCAGACACAACTTGCCAGAAGCAGTTTACTCGTCTAGATAATTTACGACGCCACGAGGCCTCCACCCACAACGATGCACGGTATACTTGTATAACCGGCGCACGGTCATTTAATCGGGAGGATGATTTACTGCGTCACGAACGCTCATTCCACGAGGGTGCGACGGAACAATGTAAGGACTGTGGTCAACTCTTCAAACGAAGCAGTCAGTTAAGACGGCATCCACGGTTTTGGCGACAACTTCCTACTGAAGAGGAGCCGCGGAAGGTGAGACCCAGTGAAGATAAGCCCGGTGATGCGATGACGGAGAGCCCGCCTATACCCACAGTTGGGAAGAGCCTGGATTTCCAACCGGACCCCACCGTTACGGTTTCGAGTCATACGCCATACATCGAACATTTTCTGGACGAGCCCATAAATGTTCCTAGCGATCTCTTACCCGAATATGATCCAGAGAGTGACATCTCTCGGCGCCATTGGACCATGCCACGGCACTCTTTCCACCATCATCGCCCTATTCAAGATATCTACAATTTCCCACTGACCAAGCTCACCCGTCTACGCAGCTACGTGGAAACCATCTTCAATGACCAACCTACGGCCTTCACATTAAATGTAGCATTTGGGTACATCTTATGCCATAAGATGACGGGTGAATTGCGCTATTTCTATTCCAGTGCCCTCCACCCAGTGTACGACCAACCGTTTACCATCAATGACCGGAGGTCACTAGAGATGATGCTGGACCAAGTGGAACAATTGGATGTCTTGGGATGGGCCCAGCAACAACGACCCAACACCAAGTGGACAGTGAAGAGGGTGACCAATGTTACATTTTTCCTTACCAAGGTGATTCACCACAGCCATCGGTTGAATACGTCACTCGTGCACTGATGAATACCATAACATGCCGTACATGTCTACATGCTGATCATTGACTTGAGCTCAGTAAACATTAAATGTGACGGTGCGTTAAATAATAAAACATGGCGTTTGATATTTCAATTTGTTTTGCTGTGAACATACTAAACATACCCAGGGCGGCTCCACCAGCCTGGGTATGATGTAACATTGGGGATAATAAACTGTATGAACATTGCTGAACTTGTCGTTATTCATATTGGACCGTCTGACCTGGAGGTGACCTTTGAGCTTTTGACCCGCGTCCGCGCGGGCACTGTCGGTGATGACGCGCGCACTGCGGCCGGAGAACCCGCGCGCGCGCTCGCTTTGGGGGCCGGGGCGAGCCGCGGCGGGAAAACACCCCGGAGGGTTGGACATACGGACGTCTAAGAGGAAACATTGGAACTCTTCTATGTTTGGAGGTAGTTTTAGTGAAAAACCCGGAAGTGACATCATGGGGCGGGGCCGGGGCGGGCCTCTGCGCATGCGCAGAATGCCGATAGTTCAACCCCACACCCAGCCCATCAGATGGCCCTTCACGAATGTTTCACTTTGATACCTCACTCGACCCCATTGGACACAGGGTCCAGTTTTCGACACTAGGTGACCACATCCCGACAAAAATGTCCAGTTTTCGACACCGGATGTGCCGCCATCTTGAACATACGTGCCGCCATCTTGGATATGTCCCATAATGCACCGGGTCAAAATACCCGCTTCTGATTGGACGAGAGCTCCGTGGCGGATTTGAAATACTCGCTTCTGATTGGATGAGAGCTCCGCATTGCATCTGCGCATGCGCAGAATGATATTCCTACCGCACACCCAACCCATCAGATGCCCCTTCACCTAGGCTTCACTTTGATACCTCACTCGACCCCATTGGATCATTAGGGACTCCCCTACATCCCAAAACGTCTATGCGCATGCGCAGAATGGTGACAACGCCCGAGCCGCTAGTCCATTCAGATGCCCCTTCACGAATGCTTCACTTTGATACCTGACTCGACCCCATTGGACCACTAGTAACTCCCCTAGCTCCAAAACGGCTATTTCCATACCCTTGGGCCACCGCGCATGCGCAGAATGGTGACAACGCACGAGCCCCTAGTCCACTCAGATGCCCCTTGACGAATGCTTCACTTTGATACCTCACTCGACCCCACTGGACCATGAGTGGCTCCCCTAGCACCAACAAGGCTATTTTCATACCCTTGGGCCACCGCGCATGCGCAGAATGACGCTCTTTCAACCCACTAGTCCAGTCAGATGCCCCTTCACATAAGCTTCACTTTGATACCTCACTCGACCCCACCGGACCATTATTGGCTTCGCTAGCTCCAAAATGTCTATTTCCATACCCTTGGACCACCGCGCATGCGCAGAATGACGCTATTTCAACCCCACACCCAGCCCATCAGATGCCCCCTCACATAGGCTTTACTTTGATACCTCATATGACCCCACTGGACCAATAGTGGCTCCCCTAGCTCCAACACGGCTATTTCCATACCCTTAGGCCACACGAGTTGTCTCCCTTGCGTCAATGTGTGCAGACGGCGCTACGGTCGACGCCGTGATGGGGAAAGGGCGTCCCCACACCATCCTGGAGCCGCCATTTTGTTTGTTGTTTTCTTGCGGAGATACACGGGACAATAAACACTCGACCCTAGGGTGGTACAGATGCTAGACTGATCCTATTAACATGGTACAACACCTATAGATTATGTTTATTACTAGGACGTCAGCGAAATACTAGTACCCATCCTCCGCATGGCAGAACTGTACAACCCAGAACAAGTCAGGACATGCCTTGATCTCTCACTCGATGCCGCCATTTTGACCACCACCAGTTTGGGAGTCAATAACGGCATGGGGAAAAACCCCAGACAAACAAGTCTATACATGTCCAAAGGTCACACCTCATTCACACCAACCGATAACCTTCACTTTGATACCTCACTCGACCCCATCGGACCATGCAGCGTATTTCCAGTCTAGGGACTACTTTTTCTCCGCGGAGGCAGACCGCATCACCGCCAGGACCACATCACCGTGGAGGAATACATCCAGTCAAATTTTACTCGCTTCTGATTGGACGAGAGCCGCCCCGTGACCGCCCCAATATGCAAATTTCTGAGGTCAAATTTTACTCGCTTCTGATTGGCTGTCACCTCCTCATTTCCTCCTCAATTATGCAAATTTCTGAGGTCAATTGGACTCAATTTAGCTTTTACCTACTACTGACATCTATTGTTATAGTCTATTGCGGACGGTTACAAAAATCATTTCATATACTAAACTATGCTTTACCTGGCAATTAAAAGAAGAACCATTGAATAGTACCTTGCTAGCGTATTAGATTTCATATTGGCTCCAAACGAAAGCAAGAGCACAATACACGTCGAATATCACAGCCCAGACCGAATTTATATTAGGGAACAAGATATATCAGTTGAGCCTACAATGAGTGGCAGAATCCACTCAAGTTGAGTCATTGAACACGCTGGTGTGTGTCTTTATGGTACTTCTCGGAAATTGTCACATTTTCTTTCACTTTCGTTTTCATTACCGGTGCAGCTTGACATTTGTTAATATACTAGTAGGTAAGAGCGTTCCCTCATTTCTCGGCAATATCGTACGAGTAGGCCTACTGTGATACACACCATGAAATCGGCATATTGCACTAAACTATTCAGCTGCAATAAATATGTCAATAGTTTTCTCTATAGACCGCCTAGACCGGTTTGGACTTTGCGCTCTTTGCTCTCCAGGGCATTCACACAATGGGAATGAAAACGTAAAACTGATACGTCACCCGGTAAAAAAACGAAGATACGTAATTCAGCATTACATTAAGTCAACGCCATTCGGTCAACGGAAACAATACCGAGAGAGACGCGGATCAAACAGTAGGTTTTCTATAATCATATCTGTAAAACCGGTATAGCAAAAAGGGAGGTGAGTATCTAGGATCACGCGCGATCCAAACAACCGAGATATTACAACTACACTTCTCCAGGTAAACGCAGTTTAATGCACCGGCTTTCCACCCTATTGCCGGGGCCTTTATCAAGTGAAATTTATAATATACAGATGTTGAATATATTGGTAACATTAATGTCCAATTTCAAATTAGTTTACGTTTGAACTTTGAACTTGAACTTTTTTTTATTCACCAAATAATAATACGAGGATAATACATAATTAATCAAAATGGGCTGGCGGGAATAAAACCCCATGGGGCTTGTTCTATCCCATGAAAATATATGGGTTTACTGTGGCGACAGGTATATTAATGGCGAAAGCTAGGCTAAAAAGTATAGGGCAATAAGTGAAATGGACTAAGGGGAAATGGGTTAGCTATGGAGAAGAGATTTTTGTAATCGAGATTTAAAAAGTGAGGAGGATGTAATAACTTTGAGCGCTTGGGGAAGTTTGTTCCATTCTCGCGGCCCTGTGACTTTAATGGTATAGAATGAAAGATTTGAACGATAAAAGGGCCTATATAAGTTAGTATGCTGATTCCTTGTCTGACAGCGGTGGACAGCGCTGAGTTTAGTAAAGTAGTCACGAAAGCGTGATGGCAAGATATCAGAGTTGTACATAAATTTATGCACTAAAGACAGACTGACGTAGAGGTTTAGTTTAAGCAGCGGTAGTATGTTAAGTGCAAGAAAGAGAGGTTGAGTGTGTTCGCGTTTATCAGATAAGGTGATGACTCGGATTGCACGTTTCTGGAGTAAAACTAATGATGTCAGGTGAGTAATGTTCACTTGATCATGTTGATAAAGGCCCCAGCAAGAGGGTCAAGAGCCTGTACATTAAGTTGCGTTTACATGGAGAAGCTCCGAATTTGTAGTATTATTTCAGATCTCACGTATCAGTCGAAAACAGTATATTACATTCTTACCTGGATAATTTGTACTTTGAAAACGAATGAACGACCAGAATATATAACCGATGTTTATCTCAATTCTCGCACACGTATGACATATGCCAAGCTGCGGATAAAATATGTGTCGTTATTGAGGGAAATAGTAGGAAACTTAGCACTAATGCGTCCAAACATCACCATATGAATGTACAAGTCATATATGAACGGTTCGTCAGTGATATAACTATTAACACGGTTGTTCTCTGAATTAGCTGGATAGTGTTTGCAAAGTTTTAGGCATAGAAAGCTTTGAAAAATCAATAATGATGCTAGCGCCTATATCGTCTTATGAGAGTGCGCTTATATTCTCTTGGTAATTTTCAGGACCAGCGATATGGACAGTGAATCTTCGCCCTCTTCACGTGGAGATCGTGGTAAGTCCATATTCGTTCACACGGTCACAGACTTTCGGTTTCGGCGATACCCGTTTTCAGTCCTTTTCGGACTCACGCTGAATATGTTCGATGTAGTACACAATTACTGGTATGAAACATAACTTTAGTTTTCCTTTTTGAATTTACACAATAGAGTCGATTATTCTCGCAATACAATTGACTATTGAGATGATAGACTGATTGAAGAATTTCGCATCTTCTGCCGAGGTGTGACGGTGTTATATTACCAGAATCAAATAAAAGCTGCTACATTTCTATATAACAGATACCAACGACATGTAGAGAATAGCAAGCATCAGATCCGACATTCAATATTCAATCGTCGTCCATAAAAGAATTTCCGCGTCAATAATCGAAAGCCCTGTTTCGTATGACAGTTTGCACCAATTCAAAAGGTGTATGGAATTAAAATATAGAAAACACAAGATAATTTCCAACGAGAGAGAAGAGATAAACAGTTTGTAAGGTTGTCAGCGAGACATGATGTTTTACTTTACATAAAATCCTAATCACTGACCATTATTCATTTCCCAAATGAATTCCCAGAGTGTGTATCTCAGTCACGTTTTGGTACTCATGGTTCATTTGAACATCATGGAGATGTAAAACACATGATATTCAAACGGCCCCTATCCCAGGGTTATACGGAATTTGGTACATGTTACGAAACGTGAGTAGTATAGAAAAGACGAGAAGGACCCCCTTTTTCAGGGAGGTAACTCTTGGTTCCCCTTTTTCCAGGTTAAAGGTATAGGGAACTCCCCGTCATCTCCCCAAAGAGACCGAAAGCTACCTTCAACACAGGAGAGTTCCAATCTAGGGGGCGCCACCAGCTCAAGGTCACTATAGTTCCGGCAAAGGGCCCCTGGGCATGCATTCTTCCGCGGTGATGCGGTCTGGTGGTGATGCGGTCGCTGGAAAAAGCTTCAGCGGAGAAAAAGTAGTCCCCAGACTTCAAATACGCTGCATGGTCCGACTGGGTCGAGTGAGGTATCAAAGTGAAGCATTCGTGAGGGGCATCCAGTCATGGGTGGGTGTATGTAAAATTAGGATTTTTCCCCGAAACTATAAAAAGCGGAACATGGACTTTACCCCTAAAATAGGGGAAAACACCAATCAACCCTAGCCAAAAGGACTAATATCGGACCCCGGGCTTATTGGGACCTGCCTATCAAGTCAATGGGGTGGGTGCATGTAAAATTAGGATTTTTTCCCGAAACTATAAAAAGCGGAACACGGACTTTAACCCTAAAATAGGGGAAAACCCCTATCAACCCTAGCCAAAAGGGATAATATCGGTCCCCGGGCTTATTGGGACCTGCCTATCAAGTCAATGGAGTGGGTGCATGTAAAATTAAGATTTTTTCCCCAAACTATAAAAAGCGGAACACGGACTTCACCCCTAAAATAGGGGAAAACCCCTATCAACCCTAGCCAAAAGGGCTAATATCGGTCCCCGGGCTTATCGGGGTCTGCCTATCAAGTCAATGGGGTGGGTGCATGTAAAATTAGGATTTTTTCCCCGAAACTATAAAAAGCGGAACACGGACTTTACCCCTACAATAGGGGTCTGTATTATACAATATAAGGCAAAATGCCTGTATGGGGTATGGGGATGGTCAATTTTTTTCGTGGGCTTTACTATGGCTTGTTGGGTCTCATTTTTCTCGTCTCGCCAAGAAAATGACAATGGGAAGGGTCTCGGAGCGAATCGATGAAATTTCTGGGAAAAGTCACCGAGGTCTGTATATAGACTCATACTGGCTATATGGGGGGAGGGGTGGTCAATTTTTTGTTTGTGGGTGTTGCTATGGGTTGTGGGGTCTCGTTTTTGTCATCTCGCCGAGAAAAACACAATGAGAGAGGTCCCGGAGCGAATCGGTGAAATTTTTGGGAAAAGTCACCGAGGTCTGTATATAGGCTCATACTGGCTATATAGGGGGAGGGGTGGTCAATTTTTTTGTGGGTGTATATAGCCCCATGTAGTCCTATACTGGCTATATGGGGATATAGGTTCAACCTGGGAAATTCACACACGTTCATTGTGATATGGGTTGTTTGGATTTGTTTTTCACGTGTCGTCATTTAGAACACGATGGGAAGGGTCTCGGAGCGCAACGGTGAAATTTTTGGAAAAGTACCATATAGCCCATATAGTCCCATACTGGGTATATGTTCAACCTCACTTTCGCTACTACTCGTACTGATGACGTCATCAATGACGTTACAGGTGACGTGGGAAGCCCCCAAATCGGGGTCTACACCCCGAGAACTACAAAATGACACATCCCAGGACGCATTCGGACCAAGGATGGTCTATCTCTACCCCAAATACCTTCTTGTGCTGCCCAGGTTCAACCTGGGAAATTCACACACGTTCATTGTGATATGGGTTGTTTGGATTTGTTGTTCACGTCTCGTCATTTAGAACACGATGGGAAGGGTTTCGAAGCGAAACGGTCAAATTTTTGGAAAAGTACCAGGTAGGTCTGTATATAGGCTCATATAGCTCCATACTATATATATATATATGGGGGTATAAGTTCAACCTGGGAAATTCACATACGTTCATTGTGAAATGGGTTGTTTGGATTTGTTTTTCACGTCGCGTCATTTAGAACACGATGGGAAGGGTTTCGAAACGAAACGGTGAAATTTTTGGAAAAAGTTCACCGAGGCCTGGGTAAGCCCATAGGCCTATACTGCATGGCTATGGGGGTATAGGCCCACACTGGGTTGACGTTTTGGGGTCTAGGTGAGCCCCTAATGATCCTATGGTGTCGTATGAGGTTTTGTTTTGAAGCTCTCGCGGAGGAGCATCCCACTACACTAATGGTTCGTCCGTTTTCAATATTTTGCGCATGCGCAGTTTGACCGTAGTATAGAAAGCAGGCATTTTGGGGGTACGTGGGTTGTGTTTGGGGTAGAGATGGACCGCTATGGGTCTGAATGGGTCGTGGGAGGTATCAAAGTGAAGCTTGTGGGAGGTAGAGTCAGAATTGTGTGTTTTTAAGTGCAAGTCTCGTCAATCTGCGCATGCGCAGTTGGTTCTAGTAAGTAAAGTTGCAATTTTGGGGCAGTACAAGAAGGTATTTTGGGTAGAGATAGACCATCCTTGGTCCGAATGCGTCCTGGGAGGTCTCATGTTGTAGCTCTCGGGGTGTAGACCCCGATTTGGGGGCTTCCCACGTCACCTGTGACGTCATTGATGACGTCATCAGTACGAGTAGTAGCGAAAATGGGCATTTTAGGGCACTGAAGTATGATATTTGGGGGTAGAGAGGGATCATCCTTGGTCCGAATGCGTCGTTGGAGGTGTTATCTTGTAGCTCTCGGGGGCACATCCCGATTTGAGGGATGTTCACGTCATCTGTGACGTCATTGGTGACGTCATCAATACGAGTAGTAGCGAAAATGGGCATTTTGGGCAGTGAAGGATGGTATTTGGTGTAGAGATGGACCATCCTTGGTCCGACTGCGTCGTGGGAGGTGTCATGTTGTAGCTCTCGGGGTGTACACCCCGATTTGAGGCATGTCCGCAGCATCTGTGACGTTATTGGTGACGTCATCAGTACGAGTAGTAGCGAAAGCGGGTATTTTGGGGCAGTGAAGGAAGGTATTTGGTGTAAAGATGGACCATCCTTGGTCCGAATGCGTCGTGTGAGGTGTCATCTTGTAGCAACCCCTTACCAAAAAATCTTGTAAGATCTTACAAGAAAGTGTCCTGTAAGATCTTGTAGGACAGTCTTGTAAGATTTTGGCACTTTTCTTGTAAGACTGTCCTACAGGATCTTACAAGATCCTACAAGACTGTCCTACAGGATCTTACAAGACTGTCCTTACAAGACTGAAGATCTTAGGGATCGTTTCCATTAATCGTTTTTTCTTCAGTCGCGATTTTTCTTCAATTTTCTCGATTGAAAAACGATCAGTCGCGAATCAGTCGCGAGGATATCGAGAAAAAAATGAGAAAAAATGATTGAACCTTTTCTGGAAAAAAACATTCTCTCGCGATATCGTTTTTGAATCGTTTACCCATGCGCGATCCGTTCTTGATCGCGAATCTTTAATCGCGAGAGAATCGTTTTTTTTCAAGGCGCGAGAGAATCGTGAGGCGGAGTGATATTTGACACATAGGCCGTGTTGCCGTCGTACGCCGCTCTATCCGCGAACTGGGAACTACATGTAATGTTGATTGCGGATTTGTCGATGGAAAAACCTATATTACTATACTATACTGTATAAATGCGCAAGATAACCGAATAATATATATGATTCACGATCTATAGTCTCCTACAAGCCGAAGTAGGGCGTATGCTGGAAATATCTCCACATATACCTGTACCATGCTTCCTGTGACGTTCGCGCTCAGATTTACTCTGGCGAAGCGTAAATGACAAAATTACATGTTTATTCAATAATCGTGTGACAGTGTATTAATGTTCAGTCATTCCCTTCATACTTTCGATAATTTCCTCATATTCATGCAACTTGGTATAGACATTACAGGATGATAGTCACAATATCTTGTTTTGTAAATACCGGGTACAGGTCTTAAGTGGATTTGAGTTCGTCGTTGATTGCATTATCAGAATGATTACTGCACAAGCTTCATAGATGTGTGAATGGGCGCATGGCGATAACCCAGAACAGCTTAGCCCTCCAGCCGAGAATTTCTAGATTAATTAAGATGAAAAATAGTGTAATTAAATATGTATATTTTGTTATAGTAAAACATACATTAGGAAAGGGTATCCATTCATGTTTTGGTACAGTTTTTAAACTATTGAGATGTGAATAAGTTAAAAAAATCACCATCAAGTTAATTTTATTTATTATAAGAATATTCGCGGCAGTGATTTCATATTTATATCAAATGCATATCACAATGGTGATTGAATCGCATATAACGGTTGGATTCGCATATGTACAATACTTTTTATTTTAATTTTATATTTTGATAAATGAACTATGAATGATTCCTCAAGCCAAAAACCAACTGAATAGTATATAATTTCATCTCTAACTGGATTAACCAGTTGTGAAAATTTTTACAAATAGCCCGCGCTATATATTAATAATTAAGTGCTTTCGAAGACTCAAAACCCCGTATGACAATGTTATATTCAATACAGCGCCATCTATCTACACAAGGAAAATGGTGATCGTAGGACAAAAAAACACGCGTACAGCGAAAATCTGACGAATCAACTCAAAATTTCAGCCCGCACAGATGCCAAAAACGTTCACGAAAAATACTACACAAGAAATTTGGAATAATACCAGCTTTAAAACACAGAAATACCCGAAATAATAGACGAAATTGCAAGTGCAAATGACCCAATCTGACCATATCCGGGTCTGTGTCCCGTACATGTACAAAATATATGTAAATATGAAGTTATAATTATATGCATAACCATTATTCCTATGTATATATAGATATTTTTTTTCAATTTCTTTCAATATCCCCATCGTATCTATATAACCGCCAACTGTACAGAAACACGCTATAGTTTTACACTAGGCAAAGAATGGAAAAGGAAGAAGAAAAATGATCGAACTTTATATAGTCTGACTGAAGTGTTAGAAACTCGAACGTGTATGCGGGTCAGTCAGGCTGAACCAATGGCGTACTACTTTCGGCTATAATCCTCAATCGTTTTTTTCAATCGTTTATATTTTCTCGATTAAAAAGCGATTGAAACGCGATATCGCTTTTTATTCGCGAGAATTTTCTCGATTGAAAAACGATTGCCAACAGAAAAAAACCCATTCGAACAGCGATCGCGAACGAATCGTTTATTTTGAAGAAAAAAAAACATTCCCTCGCGCCTTGGAAAATCGCGACTTCGAGAAAATTTGACGAAATAAACGATTCATTCGTGAACGATAATTGGAAACGGTGCCTTACAAGACTGTCACACATGATCTTACAAGACTGTCCTGCAGGATCTTACAAGATCCTGCAAGACTGTCCTACAGCATCTTACAAGACCGTCCTTCAGGATCATACAGGGTTGTCCTACAGAGCTGTCAATTAACGCAGATAGAATAATGCTGGATGGTTGTGCAGGGTTGTTCAATATACTGCAGGTTTACGATGAAACGTTTCGTGTCGAATGAGATAGTCAACATAACAAATTATATGCATTCATTTCATACATTTTATTGTATAAAACGGAAACGTATAGACAGCTATACACACAAAACAGAAACGTTAATACAGCTATACACAAAAGGGATTATTATGTTGTGATGTCATACATTTCATTGTATAAAATAGAAACATTTATAGGGAATAGCAACCAGCACATGCATGTAGCATCCAAAGTCCAAGGCATTCATGTTTTTCACAACAGATCAAGTGTCTTTTATAGCTTTTTAGCTCCCCATTCAATTTTGATTTCATCGCGTCCAAAATCACCTTGCTGGTACAGGGAAACTTCTTCTGGCAGTAATCTATAAAAAATGAAAAGTAATCAAATTAGCAAAGAAATTGTTATCAAGTTATCCTGAAACTATTCAGGGGTTATCCTCATGATTTAAATGGGTAGAATGGTATAAAATTGTTGTGACATTAGCGAAAAAGTATGATTAGAGAAATCTTTAAAATATTACACTACATTCAACTGGCGTATTGCTGATATTAGTGAATGTGACGATAACCAGGATGATTTGCATTGAAATATCATAGAAATGTGATGTTATTGTTATTGGTGTGCCCTCTGCAAAAGCCAAACATGTGCCGCTCACTGAATAAAGATTATTTGGGTCCAGTAGCACCAAAGTCATTCAAGTCATTTGTTAATAATGTAAAATACACATTCTTGAATGCATGTTATGAGTATTATAAAGCAATATAAATTATGATACTTAAGCAGTATTCATGGATTTGAAACAAAATATTTTGAAGTGGAATCCAGAATTATGGATCAACACTAAATGAAAACGCAATCACAATTGGAAAAATATTGAGAATGTACACTAATATGATTTTAACAATGTTCGTCATCCAGTTGTATTGGTCCTGTTATATTGCCTGATTCTATTTCCTCTTTGGCGAAGAAGTAATTCAACAATAGACGCTGCATGATTTCCATGATCACATGTCTGCTCCGAGTCGATGAAATGTGCGCCTCGAACATGTCCGATTGGTTGCATCTGAGGAGAAAAAAATTGTTTAAAACGTTTTAAATGAAATGAATGAATGAAATGTTCTCACTTTTCAAGATGTGGATACAGATGTACAATTGAATTATGCAGCAATCCTTAGCCTTGATCAAGAATAGTGCAATAAATAGACAATTAAAATATAGCCTGTTATCATGGTTATGGTGATAGGAAATCTAATCATAATTTATCCTGCTTTTCCTGGTCACATTTTTATCATAGCAAATATCGGTTATGCCAACAGTGTATTTGTTATCAATTTATTTTAATAAATGTTCCTTTGCGATTTCATCAGAACTTTGGTATGGAAATATTCTCAAATCTTCTGGAAATATAAGCAGGAAACGATATTTCAAAACAACAAACTTCCTAGCAAGTTAAATCCTACTGTTTGACATGAACAGGAAATACACAAGCAGTGGTGTGATATAACCTATATATCTCACCCTCCGGGAGGTTTCCTCCAAAGGTGCATGGCCAATCTTCACATGAGGTCCCCAAGCCTGGGCTTTTCCAACTGACAATGCAACAATGGCAATTCACAATGCCTTGATGAACCTGGGTAGATCTGAAAGGAATTTTAAGACAGATCGAGTTATGGATATTTCTTTGTGAATTCCAGGCTAAATGAGTCATTAATTCTGACTGCAAATATAAGGTGAAGTGCTACAGTAGTTACTGAGAAGAGTATCAATTGTTTAATATGCCAAGTATATGAAGAGAAATTTGTTGATAGTTAGAGCTCATAGAGGGTCCACATTACAACATTCTGAGTTTAACTAGAAATTAGAATTGTTTTGCTAATTAAGTTATAACATTATAATTATATTTATAACTTACTTACCATCACTACATGTAGCTTCACTCATCACCATCTGCATACAGTTCTTTAAACCTCAATAGTTCCAGCTTAACATGAACAAATCAACTGTCTTTTTGCACTCTATCCTGCATGTTTCTCTGCTGTTTTCATATGACAGCATGGTGGCGCCACCAGTGGCCAACTAAAATATACCGGTACAGGAGAGATAACTCTCCCCAAATTGTTGCATTAATGCCAGCAAATCAATTGCTAATGTAATAGACTACCAGGAAAATAGAATAATATTATCTGTATATAATTGGTGATAATGAAGAGGGTAGAGTATTCATTAATGGACATTTTTTTCTTGAAAATCATGTTAGAACCGATGTATTCTTCTAAAATTATTTTCTTCATTATGTCCAATTTTATTGTAAAATCTTTGGATTGTACTGATTATTAATTAATTATTTATTAAATTTATTATAAAATCTAAATTCAAAAAGATTTCTAACACAAATATGATACTATTTTGATAACACTATGTAGAGATTGATATTATTGATATCTTTATTTTATTCGAATGAAAACCATTGTCACTAATATGATCTCTAAAGTCTTACGTAAAGTTTGTGTATTTTTCAATTCAAGCTGCTGTTGTTGTTGTTGTTGTTATTCATTGAATAATTCGTCGCATTTTGTCGCTGTATCCAAACACCAAAATAGTGATACTGATAACTTGTATCATCGTTTAGATAACATATTGAAAAACAAATGTAGTACTTTGACAGAATTTCACAATCAGGTTTGAAGGTAAACTATTATCAGATAGATTTTTTTTAATTTTCAAGAACAGTTTTCTTACTTGAGTGAAACGGATGAGGTTCTCCATATGATTGATTCAGTAGAGAGAAGTACAATTTTGGTATATATCATGATAATACGCCTGCCATTTTTAAAAGAGAAAGTGCTAACCATAACTTCAACTGGAGATCCAATGTTGTGGATATTTTGTTAAACTGTCTTGTAAAAATACTTTCCAAAAGCAAACTGATTTTTTGTCCTACAGGCAAACTTATTCTTACAAGATCATGTAGGACAGCTGTCCTGCAGGATCTTACAAGATCTTGTAGGACAGCCAGCTTTGTCCTTCAGGATCTTGTAAGATCGTGTAGGACAAAAAAACTGTCTTGTAAGATCTTACAAGATCTTGTAAGAAAATTTCAAATCCTACAAGATCTTACAAGATTTTTTGGTAAGGGACGCCCGCCAACACCAAGCTCAATGCTTCAACGCCCTGGTGAAATAGCGCAGAAGCTCTGATTTTCTAGATATTCCATGGAATTGTCACTCATTCTTCGAAATGCAGTGACGTCCGTCGTTACGCCTTAACAGACCGGAGAGAGTACAACAACAACAGCAAGGATGAGACATGAGAGAACAACAACAACAAGAAGTTTTTTCATATAGTTTATTCTCCCCAATGTTACATCATACCCACGCTGGGGGAGCCGCGTTGGGTATATTTGCAATTCAAGAAGACTCTTGTCCAATCAGAGGCCACCATTTGCATCTGTCATATTCATTCCTGTCCGTTAGATGTATTCTTGTCCAATCAGAAGTCTCCATTTCAGAAAGTTCCATCTGCGGTCATGTTCGCTTTGAACCGTTTATTTTAATCATCGTCGGGCAGCCCAGGATACCGTTGAAGCAACATATCCTCAGATAGTTGTTTGTGCATTCTGAGTACATATCAGTGCATGGGTGAATACCTTCACCCGTAATTTGGTCACGAAGAACGTAACATTGGTCACCCTCTCCACTGTCCACTTGGTGTTGGGGCGTTGTTGTTAGGCCCATTCCAAGGGATCCACGGTGTCCAGTTTCTCCAGCATCGTCTCTAGCGACGCCCGGTTAATGATGGTAAACGGTTGGTCAAATACCCGGATGTTACTGCTCGGGTAAAAATATCGGGCTTGGTCTGTGTCCTTATGCTGTAGCACATAACGAAACGCCAGATTCAACTTGAAGGCCGTAGTTTGATCGTTGAAGATGGCTTCCACGTAGCTGCGTAGACGGGCGAGGTCGGTCAGTCGGAAATTGTAGATATCTTGAATAGGGCGATGACGGTAGAAACAGTGCCGGATCATGGGCCGATAGATGTCACTCATTGGATGGTCTTCGTGTAACAGATCGCTAGGAACATTTATGGGTTCGTCCACGAAGTGTACTTTGCCCTCCACGTCGTACAAAATCTGGCCCAAGGTCTTCTCGTCGGAATTTGACTGTTGAATTAGGGCGACATCATGATCGGCCCTCGTGCGATGGGTGGGAGTTCCCCCTGTCTCGATATTGGTGCCTCCGGGCTCTTCTACCTGCAAACGTGGCTGCGGAACAGGGTGTCGTGTGCGTTGGTATCGCAGCAACTGACTGGTCAGTTTGAAAAGCCGACCACATTCTTCGCATGGACGCTTGGGTACTTCATAGCGTGCACGTGTGTGGCGCTGTAAATGATCCGGGCGCTGAAACGACAGTGTACATATCGTACAGTTATACCGGGCGGTTCCTTCGTGCTTGGTAGCCTCATGGCGGCGCAAGTCGTGCAGACGAGTGAATGATTTCGAGCACGTAGTACAAGTGAACATCGTGGTGGTTGACAGAGTGTCTGATGAAACGGCCAGGCCGCTTCCCTTTTATAGCACGGTATCATGTTCGGGCACCTCCGTGTCTCTTCGGTGATCTTCGTGACATCTTCGGTGACCTCCGTGTCTCTTCGGGCACCTCCGTGACATCTTCGGTGACCTCCGTGACATCTTCGGGAACCTCCGTGTCTCTGCGGCCACCTCCGTGTCTTTTCGGGAAGTGACCGAAGGGACTCGGAAGTGAACGACATTGTGGGAAAAACCCCACAGACAGGTCAGTACATGTGCTATCATGTTCACACCCCGTCACCGAAAGGACACGGACTGATGATGGCGGACCTCGCCCGGTGGTGGTGGTGGTGGTGGGAGCTTCCGTGTGGCAGAGCTCTTGGATCGGAGCTCTTGGAGCTCAAAGCGTGTGGAGCTCAGAGCTCGGAAGCGACATTTACATATGACCTCTGTGAGGTCACTTCCGCTTCCGTTCACGTGACCGGAACTGACCTTTGACCCCGGCGCGCGCTAACAATACCGGATAAAATTGCGCGCCGGGGTCAAAGGTCAGTTCTGGTCACGTGAACGGAAGCGGAAGTGACGTCACAGAGGTCATATGCAAATGTCACTTCCGAGCTCTGAGCTCCACACGCTTTGAGCTCCAAGAGCTCCGATCCATGCGAAGAATGTGGTCGGCTTTTCAAACTGACCAGTCAGTTGCTGCGACACCAACGCACACGACACCCTGTTCCGCAGCCACGTTTGCAGGTAGAAGAGCCCAGAGGCACCAATATCGAGACAGGGGGAACTCCCACCCATCGCTCGAGGGCCGATCATGATGTCGCCCTAATTCAACAGTCAAATTCCG
>JAVTVY010044900.1:0-20830 GCA_036873755.1 Hanleya hanleyi
AAAACTTGGCAGCCAATAGCAAGTCCGTCGATATGATGGGACGACTGCACGCCGATCTGTTCCTGCAAGACCGCTACATGATGAACGGTGTATCCATCAAGATCAAGTTGATCCGTTCCACACCCCCGTTCGCCTTGATGGCCGCTGGAGAGGCTGCCAATTACAAGATCATCATTGAAGATGCAGCCCTGTTTGTGCGTACGGTGGATTTGCAACAGGGTGTGTTGCTGAGTCACATGGAAGCCTTATCGAAAAAACCAGCCCTGTACCCCATCCGACGCGTACAGACCAAGGTGTTCTCTGTGCCAGCAGGTACGATGATGGCCAATCGTGAAAATTTATTTCTAGGGGATCTCCCTAAACGTCTTACCGTGGCGTGTGTGATCAACACCGCTTTCAATGGACAGTGGGATGAGAATCCGTTCGCCTTTCAACATTTCAACCTCAACTTTTTGGCACTGCACGTGGCCGGCCATCAAATTCCAGCCCGTCCATTACAACCGGATTTTGGTAACCAAAACTATGTGCGGAGCTACTTGAACCTGTTTACAGCCACAGGACAAAACAACCAGGACGAAGGAAATACCATCACTCGACGAGACTTTCACCGTGGGTACACGTTGTTCGCCTTCGACCTCACCCCCACCTTGGAACACGATCATCAACGGGCCTTGCTCAAGAAAGGAAACCTACGACCCGGTGAACATTGGGTGGCTGTGTACGTGGACACCCTAGGCCAAGGCGAATACTTTGATTCCTACGGACTTGCTCCCCTACATCCCGATTGAGTAGTGTGTGCGGACAGTACTGTGTGTTTTATCTCACTCACCGGAGTAGAGGACATTCTATGCAAACGATCGTACACATGTTTGATGATTATTGTCAAGCCGAAGACCGTGATGTACTCGTCTATGACTGGACGGCCTCTCGTTTTAATGTGCATGCTCCATTTCTCTGGTTAACTTAAATTCAATGCACTGCGCGCAGTACTTTTGTTTTTTATTATTATCACGTTGTTGTTATGACGTTGTTGTTCTGACGTTCATTGATGTTCAATAAAAAAAGATTCATGAAAAACACAAAAATGATGGTTTTGACTTATTTTTTTTATTTAAGTCAACAAGAAGGGAGTTACACTATGTACAATAGAATACAGGTGGTATGTACAATAGAATACAAGTGGTATGTACAAAAAATCTGTCAGGAGTAGGATTCGAACCTACGTTCGGCATTTCGCCGACCAGCACAGTTAACCGGCGCCTTAGACCACTCGGCCATCCTGACTTTTACAGTTTTTAACTCGTGTATCAACAGTCCATAGTGTGTTCGACATTTTTCACAAGACCACTCGGCCATCCTGACTTTTACAGTTTTTTAGCTCGTGTATCAACAGTCCATAGCGTGTTCGACATTTTTTCACAAGTCCAAGTAAGTGGTACTGATGTCATCGGGAAGGACTTTCCGTTTCGGGTAAAAGAAAGTAAAGGCGTCTCGTTGCTGAATGTACGTCCGCATCTGGTGGTCCACCACCCGAAATCCTCGGTTAGTCCCACTCGCACTGGCCTGGCTTTGCAGCACGTTCAGGTACAAGGCTTTGTCGATGTTGGGATCGCGCCGGTTGACCCCTTTGCAGCTAAACTTATTTTCGTCTCCCCCGTAACAGTAATACGTCTTGGAGGAGAGAGCAATCATAGCATCCCCACTCCACTCCAGCTTGAAGAGGCCCGGCGTACGCTTATCGTACTGGTAATGGTCACGTCGAGGTAGCCACTGGTCCCGCTCCGCTTCATACTGTGCACGTAACTCAGGTTTCACCAGGGATTCCCAATCTGCATTAGAGACGGCCATGTAGGCCGAGTCCGTATCCATCTCCATGAGTTGCCAGTCTGATGGGTTAAAATACACACCCATGAAATCATATAGAAACTGCAGCATCCTCAGCCTGGCCACCTGGTATACCATACATCCAATCTGCAGGGGTAGGTTGTAACGGATAGTCTTTTTGGCTAAAGTGACTTCATACGTGTCGTCATCGATGACCTCCACGGAGCGAAACAGAGGAGAATTCACTTTTTTGCGGGCTTGGGCAGTAGTACAAATGTTCACGTTCACGTGCTTATCCTGGTTCGTCACCGTTTTCCCATAATAGCCATTGCCCGTCAATTTCCACGATTCACCGATGATGGCCTAACTCGGGTCTTGATCACCTTGACGACGGGCAGACGTCACAATGTCGGCATTCTCCGCAAAACAGGCGTTGGGTACGTACTGTATCACTTGGTATATTTTCGTAATTTCCAGACCGTGGCTCATGTACCACTGCAGCAGCGGAGTGCCCAGCAAGATTTTCTCTGTCCACATACTGCCAATCAACATCCGTCGAGGTCGAGGCAAACACTCGTGTTGCTCCGCATAGGCCCCCATGGTGTCCCCAATATCATCCCGACCCACCAGCGTGTTCTTAAAGATGGGAGGGCACTGGGCGAAGAGAGGCTTGAGAGTGTCGGGAACATGCAAATCACATTCGACAAAGCCGTAAAGGTCCCCCGAACGAATGGCGTCGAACATCTGTGGCAGACTCAGGTGTCGCCGACGACTCAGGGGGTACTCGCGCTCTTTTAGGAAACGCCGTAAATGAGGCAGGGCCTGGCACATGGTGTGAAATTCACACTCCCACATTTCGATCAGATGGTAGCCTCTCTCTTTCACATAATCACCGTTCTCCTCCACTTCTTCCCGTAATTCTTCCGGTGTTTTTCCACGTCGTTGGTTGAAGCGTCCAGCGCTGAAATGGCATCCGTGGCCGTGCCAATAGCAACCGTAAAATTGGAATACGGTGGGTGTTCTACCCACCAGGGCAAACCCATCGACGGGGAGTCGACGATCTCCTATGCGCTTCTCTGTGGCGTTGGTTTGATGGCGTATATAAATTCCCCGTCGATAGGCTTCCCCAATCCAACCACTGGTCAGCCAGATGCTTGTAGGCAGTGCGTTGCGGTGTGAAATGCTGATCTTCCGCCAACCAACGTGTATAATGTCCACTGGGCATAGGTTGGGCCAGAGACCACAGGTACAAGGCATTTGCATCGAATCCGATGATCTTAGCACAGGGTTTTCCACTGGGGAGAGTAGTGACGTCCTTCTCGTGATAACGGTGAAAAATAAGACTAGGTCCGCGGACAATGTTCTGCTTTAGACAATCATGCATGTCTGCATCTTTTTGCTGTATCAGCGAGAAGTACGTGGGACACTCTTGAAAAAGATGGCGAAGCGCCAGACCCGGTAAACTCAAGCACTCCTTGAAGATGTCGACGTGCATCTCACGACGAAACAGTTGAACCATTTTCTCGGCCGCTTCCAGAAAAGGAACCACATCTAAGTTATTATACCATATCAGGAAATCTCGCAAGGTGTGCATATGTTGATCGTTCCATACCTGCTGTAGTTCCCGGTACGTGTCTTCCGGACATTCCACTTGCTTCAAATCGTCAAAGAAGGCATCCCGGGGTGGCAACTGTGTTTCCTCCAAACGGTCGAGCGTCGATATATACGTGTAAGGGAACCTCCCTTTCGTTTGTGCACAGTCATACGCCTTCACCCACTGATCATAGCTATAATTAGGAGCTAAGTAGTTCCATACATCCAGGAAATGAAGTGATGTGGTAGTGAGGGCCATATGATTATTGATCTTCTTGATGACGGACTTGATGGTATTCGCCTGGGCCAAGTAGGGGTAGAGAAATTCCTTCACCATGTTCAAGTCATATCGCCCCGAGTTGAAACCCAGCACCGGTAACTGGCCTAGGTATTGTAGGAAGCGCACTTTCAATTTTTCCGCATACGGTTTAGGTAAAGGCACATCCTGCGACTGCATGGGTTCCGGCTGCGACTCCGGCTCCGACTCAGACTCTTCATCGTCACTAAACGATACACCCGGTATAGGAATCCGATCGTCCAGCTGGTCCAATACGTCCTGGAACTTGGACACCAACAATTCCGTACTGGCCGCACTGACTTCCTCTAAATACTCCATCATGCGGGTGATCAACTCATGGGAATCCCCGGTAGACACGAAACAGACCGGTACAGCGTCATAGCCAGGTACGTTGCTGGAAACGCTGACACTCAGGGGAATATGGCGCTGCGTCCACTGCGTTTTCGCTGAAAACATGTCCATGGGCTCCAACAGGGCCTCAAAATCGTAACACGCCCGGTAGGGAAAATAACGGTCCTCCTCCGGTATGATCAGACCCTCATCGGCCAGTTCCTGGAAAATAGTAGGCGTATTATGATACACACCACCCGGAAATTTTCGCTTCACACTGTTGTCACAAATCTTCTCGTGCTGATGTAATTTGGACGATTCTTTGAACACCCGATGGCATTGGGCACAACTGTAAGACTGGGCGTACAGGCTCATATTGTAGATCAGCGAAAAATGACTCACGCCATTGTGGTCGAAGACATTGACTTTCATCGTAGAAGCATACCGTTCTGTTGAACGACGAACCAATTCAGCCACAAATGTATCCTCCTCACATCGTAATCGGTATACAAAGATATTGATGTTGAACAGTGTTTCCACGTCATCCAAATTGTTGAAAGAGACTCCACGGAAGTGTCGCTTATCCAAGTCTTGGTGCTCTAAGTACTCTTCCCAATAGCCATTGGCCACTGTGTCACAACTCTTGGGATTACACTCGTCCAGATGCACGGCCAAACACCGAAACAGACATTTCCGGTCTTTGTAGGGTCCATGTGCTCCTGCCGTTAATGCATACAGTCCGTGTCGATGAAGCAGCCAAGGGGGTAGTAGTACAGGAGCACCGATAGGATGATCTCTCATTTTCGTGACGAAAAATGTGACGTTGGTCACCATTTCCACAAGCCATTTGGTATTGGGGCGTTGCAATCGGGCCCATTCCAATGGATCCAACGAGTGAGTTGGTCGATGAGTGGCTCCAGGGAAATCGCATCCGTCACCGTGAACGGCTGGTCAAACACATAGGTATTATTGCTGGGATAATAATACCGCACCTGGTCCGTCTCCTTGTGCCGTAAAATGTACCCGAATGTCATATTCAACTTGAACGCTGTGACCTGGTCTGTGAAAATGTTCTCGGCATAGGTAGACAAATACGTGAGGTCCTGCAGTCGAAAGTTATACAAGTCCAATAGACGACGATCACGGTGAAAACAATGGCGTATGGTAGCCCAGTGACGTTGATAAATGTCACTCACACGCTCGTCTTCAGGCAAGACTTCAACCGGAGGTGCTGCTGGGTCCCATGGAAAATCTTCTCCACGTCTCATGCTTCTCTCCTCCTCTCGTCAGAACAAGCAGGCAAGCAGGCAGGCAGGCAGGCAAGCAGGCAGGCAGGCTGGTCAGGTAGGTGTGAGAGCTCTGTGAGGTAGTGCAATGAATACACCCAACCACTAAAAACAATGGCGGTCTATCCGCCATTTTCGCCGCCATTAGCCCCCATTATCCACCATTTTTCCCTACCATTAGCCGCCATTAGCCGCCATCTTACCCCATTTTCCCATAGGCAGTCACGTCTTTCCGCCATTAGCCGCCATTAGCCGCCATCATTGGCAGCCATTAGCCGCCATTTTATTAACCGCCATTTTCCAACATGGCGGACTAGGCGGCCATTAGCCGCCATTTTCCAACATGGCGGGCTAGCCGCCATTGGCCGACATTAGCCGCCATTGTGGGGAAAAACCCCAGTACATCAACAGACACAGACAAGTCTAGACATGTACAAAGGCCACGCCTCATTCAACCCAACCGGAAGTGACGTCATACCTGCGCACATCACTCCTGCGCACACCACCACAAAAAAAATTCTGCGCATGCGCAGTGAGGCGCCAGTGACTCAATTTAGCTTTACACTACTACTCTGCTTAACGTTCCTCATCATGGGTCGCGCAATGGCATCAGCAGTACAAACAAGAATGTGTGCACGGCTGATCTCTTCTGCTCCACTGATCGGGTTCATCCAAGAAAATCCATTCAAACATAATTCTCGACACTCTGTCACGAATGGCTGGAGAAAGGTGTCCATTCTTGGTTTATTGGGACCAAACCATATGCCAGTCACCATTATATGCTTCTTCCTCTTATCTGGGGACAGTTCATTCACGGTACACTGTATAGGCCACACAGAATACCCTGATGACTTGAACACTGGCACACCATCACAATTCCAAATGAAAGTCAAGTCATGTGGTCCAATATGGCCACTTTCAAGGAGATTCTGATAAATCAAGCCATCACAAATGTCACTGTAGACCGGGTCAGTAGACTTGGATGGGAACTTGAGCTGCTGAAACATCTGTAATGTTTGAAGCAAATCTAACAACTGTTTCTTTAGTGGCAATACAATGAAGTAATGTCCATTTCGTAGACTGGATTTGATGTCAATGTCCATTCCACAGTCCGGACAGGAGTTGCCTTCAACACCAATGTAGCCGTGACAGACGTCACAGACTACATGTCGCTCGATGGTCTCCTTCCCTGACGCAAACTCTTTATCAAACAGATATCTGGTGCCCGGTACACTGCCTGGGAAGTGAGTATTAAAGAGATTAAGGAGATCCTGGAAGGCTGTGGCTGACAAATTATGTCGAAGAGTGAACGCCTCCAAGAGTAGTAAACTTTCACTTCGAGTGATGTCAGTAATGTCGACTTCTGGCTCATCCGTGGAAAGCTATAAGTAAAAAATCAGTAAATATAATGTAGATAATTTCACAGAACTTTATTCCTCCGATCAACTTTACATGTATATTTTTTTATTTATAACTACAAAAGAATATAAGTATATTTCATTTTTTTCTGTGTTGTTCCTCAATTGAATTAATAAATGCATTTAATTTAATGATTCTATATGATGAGGGTCACTTTATTGGCCCAAACACTTTGAATTGATTGGAAATTTCAGTCCAGAATAAAACTCATCAGTCAGAGCCATCTCCTTGTCTATCCGCAAATGTGTCAGTAACTGCATTGGTTATACATAATAGTGATAAAGTAACTTATTATATTACCTCTACCACTTGGTCATCCTGGGTGATATCGGTAGCTGGCACATCAAAATCTTGGGTAGTTTCTGTATTAACATCTGGCACATCTAAATCCTCACCAGAATCAGATGGTAAAGTTTCAAGCTGATTGTCCACCGGCACATTCTGTAGTACAAAGTAAGAAATTAATGTAACTACATGAAATCAAACATAAATTATTGCCAGTGAAATATAAAAAAAAATAGTTGCTAAATTGACTGGGTTGATGACGGAGTTGCACGACATCACTTTAGTTGGCATGAAATTAAAGAAGCATGGCACTACATATTTCCTAAATGCTAGTTTTATTTTACAAGAACCATCTTGATCTCAAAGATGAATATAATAAATATAAAATTCAATTAATTAATTAATATGCTGTCCACGATGAAATATCCCAATGTCAAATAAGTAACACTGATCAAGCTCCATATTGTTTATTACATTATTAATATACTCACCAATTCATTAACCAATTCGGTTTCGTAATCCTCATCTGATGTGTTGAGCTGTCTTCTCTGTTTTGTTCTCCGTGGTAAATTCACATCCTCTCTGAGGTATCGCTTGTAAGGCCCACGTCGGCGCATAGCCATTTCTGACCTACAATTCAATTAATAAAAGCATTAATATAAAAGAGGGCACATGGAAACAATTATTGTTGAATCAAATTACAGGAATTAGGTCTAATAATTAGGCTATAAACACAGTATTTGATAATAAAATTCATCATCATCACAATCAAATTATTATACTAACAATGATATAATATATAATTCTGATTGTCTGATGAAACGGCCAGGCCGCTTCCCTTTTATAGCACGCTAGCTGGTATATGTTCGGGCACCTCCGTGTCTCTTCGGTGATCTCCGTGACATCTTCGGTGACCTCCGTGTCTCTTCGGGCACCTCCGTGACATCTTCGGTGACCTCCGTGACATCTTCGGGCACCTCCGTGTCTCTTCGGCCACCTCCGTGTCTTTTTGGGAAGTGACCGAAGAGACTCGGAAGTGAACGACATTGTGGGAAAAACCCCACAGACAGGTCAGTACATGTGCTATCATGTTCACACTCCGTCACCGAAAAGACACGGACTGAAGATGGCGGACCTCGCCCGGTGGTGGTGGTGGTGGTGGGAGCTCCCGTGTGGCAGAGCTCTTGGATCGGAGCTCTTGGAGCTCAAAGCGCGCGGAGCTCAGAGCTCGGAAGTGACATTTGCATATGACCTCTGTGAGGTAACTTCCGCTTCCGTTCACGTGACCTGAACTGACCTTTGACCCCGGCGCGCAATTTTCCGGTATTGTTGCGCGCGCCGGGGTCAAAGGTCAGTTCCGGTTACGTGAACGGAAGCGGAAGTGACCTCACAGAGGTCATATGCGAATGTCACTTCCGAGCTGTGAGCTCTACACGCTTTGAGCTCCAAGAGCTCCGATCCAAGAGCTCTGCCACACGGGAGCTCCCACCACCACCACCACCACCGGGCGAGGTCCGCCATCTTCAGTCCGTGTCTTTTCGGTGACGGAGTGTGAACATGATAGCACATGTACTGACCTGTCTGTGGGGTTTTTCCCACAATGTCGTTCACTTCCGAGTCTCTTCGGTCACTTCCCGAAAAGACACGGAGGTGGCCGAAGAGACACGGAGGTGCCCGAAGATGTCACGGAGGTCATCGAAGATGTCACGGAGGTGCCCGAAGAGACACGGAGGTCACCGAAGATGTCACGGAGATCACCGAAGAGACACGGAGGTGCCCGAACATGATACCAGCTAGCGTGCTATAAAAGGGAAGCGGCCTGGCCGTTTCATCAGACACTCTGTCAACCACCAAGATGTTCACTTGTACTACGTGCTCGAAATCATTCACTCGTCTGCACGACTTGCGCCGCCATGGGGCTACCAAGCACGAAGGAACCGCCCGGTATAGCTGTACGATATATACACTGTCGTTTCAGCGCCCGGATCATTTACAGCGCCACACACGTGCACGCCATGAAGTACCCAAGCGTCCATGCGAAGAATGTGGTCGGCTTTTCAAACTGACCAGTCAGTTGCTGCGACACCAACGCACACGACACCCTGTTCCGCAGCCACGTTTGCAGGTAGAAGAGCCGGTAGGCATCAATATCGAGACAGGGGGAACTCCCACCCATCGCACGAGGGCCGATCATGATGTCGCCCTAATTCAACAGTCAAATTCCGACGACAAGACCTTGGGCCAGATTTTGTACGACGTGAAGGGCAAAGTACACTTCGTGGACGAACCCATAAATGTTCCTAGCGATCTGTTACACGAAGACCATCCAATGAGTGACATCTATCGGCGGCATTGGCCCATGATCCGGCACTGTTTCTACCGTCATCGCCCTATTCAAGATATCTACAATTTCCGACTGACCGACCTCGCCCGTCTACGCAGCTACGTGGAAGCCATCTTCAACGATCAAACTACGGCCTTCAAGTTGAATCTGGCGTTTGGTTATGTGCTACAGCATAAGGACACAGACCAAGCCCGATATTTTTACCCGAGCAGTAACATCCGGGTATTTGACCAACCGTTTACCATCATTAACCGGGCGTCGCTAGAGACGATGCTGGAGAAACTGGACACCGTGGATCCCTTGGAATGGGCCCAACAACAACGCCCCAACACACAATGGGTCGTAGAGAGGGTGACCAATGTTACGTTTTTCGTTACCAAGCTGACCGACCACCCCCATTGGCTGAATGCGTCACTCATGCACTGATGAATACCATAACATGCCGTACATACTCTATATGTCTACATGCTGATCGTTGACGGTACGGAGGTGACCGAAGAGACACGGAGATGACCGAAGATGTCACGGAGGTTACCGGAGAGACACGGAGGTGCCCGAAGAGTCACGGACGTCACCGAAAAGACACGGAGGTGACCGAAGAGACACGGAGGTGCCCGAAGAGACACGGAGGTTACCGAAGATGTCACGGCTCGGCCCTCGACTTGGGGATAGTTGAACTGAGTGTGCTAAAAATAGATCACCAGCTAGCGTGCTATAAAAGGGAAGCGGCCTGACCGTTTCATCAGACACTCTGTCAACCACCAAGATGTTCACTTGCACAACTTGCCAGAAGCAGTTTACTCGTCTAGATAATTTACGACGCCACGAGGCCTCCACCCACAACGATGCTCGGTATACTTGTACAACCTGCGCACGGTCATTCAATCGGGAGGATCATTTACTGCGCCACGAACGCTCATTCCACGAGGGCGCGACGGAACACTGTAACGGTTGTGGTCAACTCTTCAAACGACCCAGTCAGTTAAGACAGCACCAACGTTTGATTCATAGTCCATCACCACGGTATGAGCGACAACTTTCCACTAAAGAGGAGCCGCGGAAGGTCAGACCTAGTGAAGATGAGCCCGGGGAGACGAACGCCACTGGTGATGCGATGACGGAGAGCCCGCCTATACCCACAGTTCAGAAGAGCCTGGATATCCAGCCGGACCCCACCGTTACGGTTTCGAGTCATACGCCTGACAACATCGAGCATTTTCTGGACGAGCCCATAAATGTTCCTAGCGATCTCTTACAGGACGCCCATCCAGTGAGTGACATCTATCGGCGCCATTGGTCCATGATACGGCAATGTTTCAACCGTCATCGCCCTATTCAAGATATCTACAATTTCCGACTGACTGACCTCACCCGTCTACGCAACTACGTGGAAGCCATATTCAACGATCAAACTACGGCCTTCAAGTTGAATCTGGCGTTTGGTTATGTGCTGCAGCATAAGGAGACAGATCAAGTCCGATACTTTTACCCGAGCAGGAACATCCAGGTATTTGATCAACCGTTTACCATCATTAACCGAGTGTCGCTAGAGACGATGCTGGAGAAACTGGACACCGTGGATCCCTTGGAATGGGCCCAGCAACAACGCTCCAACACCAAGTGGACAGCGGAGAAGGTGACCAATGTTACGTTTTTCGTTACCAAGCTGACCGACCACCTCATCGGCTGAATGCTTCACCCATGCACTGATGAATACCATAACATGCCGTACATACTCTATATGTCTACATGCTGATCGTTGACTTGAGCTCAGTAAACACTTGAACCTAATGTGACGGTGCGTTAAATAATAAAACATGGTGTTTGATATTTCAATTTGTTTTGCTGTGAACATACCAAACATGCCCAGGGCGGCTCCCCCAGCCTGGGTATGATGTAACGTTGGGGATAATAAACTGTATGAACATTGCTGAACTTGTTGTTATTCACGACAACGGCTATCCGATTGTATAATACAGAACATATATTGTATAATACAGGACATATATGGTACAATACAGGACAGATATGGTATAATACAGCACAGATTTGGTATAATACAGGACATATACTGTATAATACAGGACAGATTTGGTATAATACAGAACATATATTGTATAATACAGCACAGATTTGGTATAATACAGGACAGATAGTGTATAATACAGCACAGATTTGGTATAATACAGAACATATATTGTATAATACAGGGCAAATATGGTACAAAACAGGACAGATTTGGTATAATACAGGACAGATATTGTATAACACAGGACAGATATTGCATAATACAGCACAGATATGGTATAATTCAGGACAGATGGTATAATACAGCACAGATATGGTATAATAGAGGGCAAATATTGTATAATACAGCACAGATTTGGTATAATACAGGACATATATGGTACAATACAGGACAGATATGGTATAATGCAGCACAGATATGGTATAATAGTGGAGAAATATTGTATAATACAGAGCAGATATGGTATAAAACAGGACATCTATGGTACAATACAGGACAGATACTGTATAATACAGCACAGATTTGGTATAATACAGAACATATATTGCAGAATACTGGACAGATATTGTATAATACAGGACAGATATAGTATAATACAGCACAGATATTGTATAACACAGGACAGATATTGTATAATACAGCACAGATTTGGTATAATACAGCACAGATTTGGTATACTACAGCACAGATTTGGTATAATACAGGACAGATACTGTATAATACAGGGCAGATTTGGTATAATACAGGACATATGTGGTATAATAGAGCACAAATATGGTACAATACAGGACAGATATTGTATAACATAGGACAGGTATGGTATAATACAGGACATATATGGTATAATGCAGGACAGATGTGGTATAACACAACAAAGGTATGGTATAATGTGTGACAGATATGGATGGTCCATCTCTACACCAAATACCTTCCTTCACTGCCCCAAAATGCCCACTTTCGCTACTACTCCTACTGATGACGTCACCGATGACGTCACAGATGACGTGAACATCCCTCAAATCGGGATGTACACCCCGAGAGCTACAAGATAACACCTCCCACGACACAATCGGACCAAGGATGGTCCCTCTCTACCCCAAACACACCTCCACGCACCCCCAAAATGGCCACTTTACTTACTACACCCAACTGCGCATGCGCAGATTGACGCGACTTGCACTTAAAAACACGCCATTCTGACTCTACCCCACACAAGCTTCACTTTGACACCTCCCACGACCCATTTGGACCCATAGTGGTCCATCTCTACCCCAAACACACCCCCACATACCCCCCAACATGCCTGCTTTCTATACTACGGCCAGACTGCGCATGCGCAGACTATTGCACACGGACGAACCATGAGTCGATACACTACAAACACCACGGGAGCTTCAAAATAAGACCTCATACGACACCATAGGATCATAAGGGGCTCACCTAGACCCCAAAACGTTCACCCCGTATGGACCTATACCTCCATAGCCATGCAGTATAGGCCTATGGGCCTACCCATGCCTCGGTGAACTTTTTCCAAAAATTGCACCGCTTCGCTCTGGGACCCCTCCCATCGTGTTCTAAATGACGAGACGTGAAAAACAAGACCAAACGATCCATATCACAATGAACGTGTGTGAATTTCCCAGGTTGGACCTATAGCCCCATATAGCCAGTATAGGACTACATGGGGCTAAATAGAGACCTCGGTGACTTTTCCCAAAAATTTCACCGATTCGCTCCGGGACCCCTGCCATTGTGTTTTTCTCTGCGAGACGAGAAAAACGAGACCCCACAACCCATAGTAACACCCACAAAAAAAATTGACCACCCCTCCCCCATATAGCCAGTATGAGCCTATATACAGACCTCGGTGACTTTTCCCAAAAATTTCACCGATTCGCTCCGGGACCCCTCCCATTGTGTTTTTTTCGGCGAGACGAGAAAAACGAGACCCCACAACCCATAGTAACACCCACACACACAAAATTGACCACCCCTCCCCCCATATAGCCAGTATTGGCGAGACGAGAAAAAGGAGACCCCACAAGCCATAGTAACACCCACACAAAAAATTGACCACCCCTCCCCCCATATATATAGCCAGCATGAGCCTATATACAGACCTCGGTGACTTTTCCCAAAAATTTCACCGATTCGCTCCGGGACCCTTCCCATTGTCATTTTCTTGGCGAGACGAGAAAAACGCGACCCCACAAGCCATAGTAAAGCCCACGAAAAAATTGACCATCCCCATACCCCATACAGGCATTTTCCCTTATATTGTATAATACAGACCCCTATTGTAGGGGTAAAGTCCGAGTTCCGCTTTTTATATTTCCGGAAAACAATCCTAATTTTACATGCACCCACCCCATTGACTGGATAGGCAGGCCCCAATAAGCCCGGGGATCGATATTAGCCCTTTTGGCTAGAGTTGATAGGTGTTTTCCCCTATTTTAGGGGTAAAGTCCGTATTCCGCTTTTTATAGTTTCGGGAAAAATCCTGATTTTACATGCACCTACCCCATTGACTTGATAGGCAGGCCCCGATAAGCCCGGGGACCGATATTAGCCCTTTTGGCTAGGGTTGATAGGTGTTTTCCCCTATTTTAGGGGTAAAGTCCGTATTCCGCTTTTTATATTTTCGGGAAAAAATCCTAATTTTACATGCACCCGCCCCATTGACTTGATAGGCAGGTCCCAATAAGCCCAGGGACCGATATTAGCCCTTTTGGCTAGGGTTGATAAGTATTTTCCCCTATTTTAGGGGTAAAGTCCGTGTTCCGCTTTTTATAGTTTCGGGAAAAAATCCTAATTTTACATGCACCCACCCATGACTGGATGCCTCTTCACGACTGCTTCACTTTGATACCTCACTCGACCCAATCGGACAATGCAGCGTATTTGACGTCTGGGGACTACTTTTTCTCCGCGGAAGCTTTTTCCCGCGACCGCATCACCGCCAGACCGCATCACCGCGAAAGAATACATGCCCAGGGGCCCTTTGCCGGAACTATAGTCACCCAGAGTTACCTTCCCCCTAGATTGGAACTCTTCTGTGCTGGAGGTAGTTTTTGGTCTCTTGAGCTGGTGGCGCCCCCTGGCGGAACTCCCCGTCATCTCCCCAAGAGTTATCTCCCCCGGCAAAACGATACTCGAAATCCCGGCTCCCTACTACTGTACTCACAGGGCTTTAGATCTCCCCAATTTGGGCACACCCCCTATTAGGGGTGACAATTGTTTTTAGGATGAGACAGAGTGGGGGCAGATACCCCTGGAGGATGAGCAATCAGGAATCATCCCTGGCAGAAGGGATTTCTTCACCAATGGTTGCAACCCAGTTTGAGGCAATACCAACTTTATTTTGCGTTTCATGGGCCCACCGACATTAAAAAAATCGAATAAAAATAAAATTTCAAATTGCCACTTTTATATTTCCTACGAAAGTTTGAACATAAAGATTTTAACCCCTTTTTTATTCCTGATTGTATGAATTAGGCTGTTGTATTCTATCTGAAACAATGCCAGCAAATAAAAATGCCAAACAACAAAAAATAGATACCTTTCACTATAATTTTTCACTGTAAGTCAGCGAATTGTTGTTGTTGTAAAATGCTGCTAATACTACTTAGGCAATAACGACATTCAATGTAAATCGGGAACCTTCACTGGTTGTGTGATCTATCACTCTGTCTTGGTACTCATATTTCGACAGTGATGCAGTATGTTAGAGCTAGGAAATGAAGGCTATTTCAACAGCTCAGCCGATACAGCATGGTTTACGTTACTGTTGAAGCATGAGACTGTTGAAACACATGCAGAATACGCTAAATTGTTCTGGAAGAAAACCCACAGCCACAACAAAATGATGACAATGTTAGATTTGAGGTGTATGTTAGCAGTTAAGATGTGACTTAACTTACAGTTTTTGACCTTGAGAAAATAGATCAATGCCAGTCATATTCATAGACTTCAGGTCCATCATCAGTTGCATATGTTTTATCAATTTAGAATGCCTAGCTATATTTCATGTTATATCATAATATACAGTATATAACCTGAGAAAATAGATTCAGTCAACTGGGATAGGCTTCTAGTAAGTCACCAATTGCACAAGTATTATGAATTTGAAGAGCATATCTTCACTCCTTTAAAAATTATTGCTAATGCTAAATTTGACCTCGATAAAACAGGTGAAGGTCAGTCAATTTCATTAGGCTTCTGATCCATCACCAGCTGCATATGTGGCATGACAAGAAAGATGGGCAAACAGAGAGACAGACAGACAGATGACACGGAAAATTCAGTTCATTTTAGGGCATCATTACATATCATCTTCAAAGTCTAAATATTCTGTCAAAATGCACAAGAACACACCATTTTACTTCAATTGTAAAGAAGATAAGCAACTCCGAGTAGGAATCACAATTTATTCTGTATATTTTGCTATTAGTTATAGTATCTTCAGCAGTGAACAAAGTTACAAACAGCTCCATACGCACAGTATATATACAAGGCATAATGTGATCTTAGCCAATGCGCATTTATGAATAGGTAAGCCAGTAAATTATATCAGATTGGACAGATATTAAAATGCCGTCATTTTCAGAAATTGTTAAATGTTAAGCGATAACCTGACAGTGATCTACAAATGGTGTGATTCAGGTGTATATCTGTTACCATGATTCAGTCATAATATTGTCTGTAATATATTTATGTCGACAAAGAATACACATAATTATTTGATAATATTATTAACTGTATGTTGTTTATGATTAATATGAACTTTTTATTTGCTGGAATCCAGCCATTTGTTCCATATGGGCAATATTCTCATCAGCCATCACCATTCAATATGAATGTGATACATGTACAAGTCCATGGTCATTGATACAGTATGGTGAAGGTGACCTGTAATACCAGTATACAAAATTATACCGAGCGCATTGAATCCTCACCACATGATGCTGAGGCAGATCAGAACGGAGTGTCGGTAAAATCAGGTGTGTTTTGTAGAGGATTCTCTCAATGATGATGCTATACTGTACACATACAAAATATGAAGTGTTGATGTGTCGGGCCTATAGCACAAAATCACAAGCAAATTGGTACAACTAGGCACACAGGGTCTCATTTCTGCCGCTAACGTGTTGATTTGGGTGGGGGCATCCTCTCAGGGAGAGGTGGGGTTGGGAAGGGGCCTAATGTCTCAAGCAGTATTCAAGGTTTTCCATCAATATACTCTATTCCATACCCCAATATTTCAAGCACGTGAAATCAGACAAAACTTCTGTGCCGGGAATGTGACTTCCACATCCCTGGCTGGACATGCTAGTGGGGAACCCTCAATCCCAGGTTAATTATCACTGGTGGAGTTAAATTCCAACACATGCAAAATTGAGCTCGGCATCCGACTCTATGTTATTCAGCGATGTATTCCCCTACGGACTCGGTTGCCTCGACGGAGGTCTTTGCCCTCATCCAGCGCTTGTTACCATGTAAAACAGGATGTAAGGTACAATTGCAAGACCAACTGCTGTCATATAAAAGAGATAGTGGTACATGTACCGTCTTGTATTACTGTCCTTTCTATTGTTGCTTTACTATATCAATGTAATACTTGTTATAAAAGGTGTCTGTTGGCAAAATTGTTTGTAGTATCACCAATATAGACAGACTAAAAATTGCTCAATGCGAAAGCACTTTTGTACATAATAGGGGGGCCTACTATTTAAAGACAAACTGCAAAAGCTACAAGGATATACAAGTGCACAAGTACTGTACCAATTTCATACCCACGAGATTTTATTACCCATTTGGGACCATTCAAAATTTATCCTGAGGGGCCGGTGGAATTTGAGGGGGGGGTCACCAATAACTTCGAGGCCTACGAAGGGGGGGGGTCATGTGTAACTAGACTGTGTGTAGAGGGGGGGTCACCAGTAACTTGATAAATGATGATGTTAAATGGACAACTATTCAGCTAGGATTTCTTGAGCTTCTGTATGAATTTCATGTTTTTAGGTCGAAGAACCAGGCTGGACTTTAGATCAGGAAACACAAGTATCAGAACACGGCTTTGTTTATCCATGGAGCCTACTAAAACAGTAGGCTCTATGGTTTATCATAAGCCTAACAGCATATAGTACCATAGATAGACCTATGTTCTGTTAGCATTAATCTCTGTACAATCCTTCTGTAGTGTAGTAGGACATGAGACCGGTAAATGGCTTTATAATCATATTTACTCTTCTCAGGATGTATTAAAAGCTAGGCCCCTATTCATATCAGCTAGATTTGAGTTACTACGCAGTGCATCTAGCAAATCCTTTATCTAAACACATCCAGGTGCAGTGCAGCCTGGACATTGTGGACATTGACTAGCTGAATGAATATAGCCTGCATTTTGAGACTGAAACAAACCATTCAATAATTTATGCTGCCCCAAAGTTGAAGAAATAAATTGTGGCGTAAGTAGCAGTAAAAGAGCAAATTCCTTAGCATTGACCTACTTATTTGTTCCCCCGGGTAAAATTTGTGGGGAAACTGTGGGCGGCTCTCAGCCAATCAGAAGCGAGTATTTTGTCACGTGACTCACCTTGCCCACCTCCAGCACAGAAGAGTTCCAATCTAGGGGGAGGTAACTCTGGGTCACTATAGTTCCGGCAAAGGGCCCCTGGGCATGTATTCATCCGCGGTGATGCGGTTTTGGCGGTGATGCGGTCGCGGAAAAAAGCTTCCGCGGAGACAAAGTAGTCCCTAGATAAAATGGTCCGATTGGGTCGAGTGAGGTATCAAAGTGAAGCTTATGTGAAGGGGCATCTAATGGGCTGGGTGTGGGGTTGAACTATCGGCATTCTGCGCATGCGCGGTGGCCCAAGGGTATGCAAATAGACGTTTTGGAGCTAGGGAAGCCCCTAGTGGACCGATGGGGTCGAGTGAGGTATCAAAGTGAAGCATTCGTGAAGGGGCATCTGATGGACTGGGTGTGGGGTTGAAATATCGGCATTCTGCGCATGCGCGGTGGCCCAAGGGTATGCAAATAGACGTTTTGGTATCTAAGGGAGCCCCTAATGGTCGAATGGGGTCGAGTGAGGTATCAAAGTGAAGCCTAGGTGAAGGGGTATTTGATGGCTGGGTGGGTGCATGTAAAATTTTTCCTGAAAAAATTCGGAACACGGACTTTATCGAAAAACCTGGGAAAATGCCTATATGGGGTATGAGGGGTATATAGGTCGCCGGGCTTAACGGGGCTTGCCTATCAATAGAGTTATCTCCCCCTAGTTCCAGGGTGGGTGTATGTAAAAATTTTCCTGAAAAAATACGGAATACGGACTTTATTCTAAATTACGGGGAAATGCCTATATGGGGTATGGGAGGTATAGGACCATCCTGGGAAACGTACTTCTATACATTTGCGGTAGGGTTGTGGGGTCTCGTTTTACTCGTCGTCATTTAGAACACGATGGGAAGTGTCCCCGTGCGAATCCGGTGAAATTTTTTGAAAAAGTCACCGAACCCCATATAGTCCCCATACTGAGGGTATAGGATCAATGTTTGTCCCCCTGGGAAACGTACTTCTATACATTTGCGGTAGGGTTGTGGGGTCTCGTTTTGCTCGTCTCGTCATTTAGAACATGATAGGAAGTGTCCCCGTACGAATCGGTGAAATTTTTGAAAGAGTCACCCAGGAGCCCCGCCCTCAAATCCCCATACTGGGGTATAGGTTCGATGTTTATCCCACTGGGAAACCCACTTCTATACATTTGCGGTAGGGTTGTGGGGTCTCGTTTTACTCGTCTCGTCATTTAGAACACGATAGGAAGTGTTGCGGAGCGAACCGGTGAAATTTTTGAAAAAATCACCGAGGCCTGGGTAGGCCCATAGGCCTATACTGCATGGCTATGGGTGTATAGGCCCATACGGGGTGGACATGTTGGAGTCTAGGTGGGCCACTCATGGTCCAATGGGGTCGAGTGAGGTCTTATTTGAAGCTCTCGTGGAGGACCACTTGACTACACTAATGGTTCGTCCGTGTTCAATAGTCTGCGCATGCGCAGTCTGGCCGTAGTATAGAAAACAGGCATTTTGGGTGCTATGTAGGGGTGTGTTTGGGTTAGAGATGAGCTAATCATGGGTCGTGTGAGGTGTCAAAGTGAAGCTTGTGTGGGGTAGAGTCAGAATGGTGTGCTTTTGAATGCATGTCGTGTTAATCTGCGCATGCGCAGTTGGTTGTAGTAAGTAAAGTGGCCATTTTGGGGCAGTGAAGGAAGGTATTTGGGGTCGAGATGAGCTATTCACGGTTCGAATGCGTCCTGGAAGGTGTCATCTTGTAGTTCTCGGGGTGTACATTCCGATTTGAGGGATGTTCGCGTCATCTGTGACGTCATCGGTGACGTCATCGGTACCAGTAGTAGCGAAAGTGGACATTTTCGGGCAGTACATGAAGGTATTTGGGGTCGAGATGGGCTATTCACGGTTCGAATGCGTCCTGGAAGGTGTCATCTTGTGGTTCTCGGGGTGTACATTCCTATTTGGGGGATGTTCGCGTCATCTGTGACGTCATCGGTGACGTCATCGGTACGGGTAGTAGCGAAAGTGGACATTTTCGGGCAGTACATGAAGGTATTTGGGATCGAGATGGGCTATTCACGGTTCGAATGCGTCCTCGAAGGTGTCATCTTGTAGTTCTCGAGTGTACATTCCGATTTGAGGGATGTTCGCGTCATCTGTGACGTCATCGGTACGAGTAGTAGCGAAAGTGGCCATTTTCGGGCAGTAGATGAAGGTATTTGGGGTCGAGATGGTGCGGTAGGAATATCATTCTGCGCATGCGCAGACGCAATGCGGAGCTCTCGTCCAATCAGAAGCGAGTATTTCAAATCCGTCACAGAGCTCTCAGCCAATCAGAAGCGAATATTTTGACCCGGTGCATTATGGGCCATATCCAAGATGGCGGCACGTATGTTCAAGATGGCGGCACATCCGGTGTCGAAAACTGGCCATTCCGTCGGGATGTGGTCACCTAGTGTCGAAAACTGGTCCTTGTATGGGTCCTGCTGGACGTTTTGACGCCATGATATAGACCGGAGAGAGAGAGAAAACAACAACAACAAGGATGACACATGAGGGAACAACAACAACAACAAGTTTTTTTTCATATAGTTTATTTTCCCCTCCATCATAACATACCACGCTGGGGGAGCCGCGTTGGGTATGTTTACAATTCAAGAAAGACTCTTGTCCAATCAGAGACCGCCATTTGCATCTGTCCTATTCGTTCCTGTCCGTTAGATGTATTCTTGTCCAATCAGAAGTCGCCATTTCAGAGAGTTCCTTCTTCGGTCATGTTCATTTGAACCGTTTATTCTAATCATCGTCGGACAGGCCTGGATATTCTTCGGGCAGCATGTCCTGAAACA
>JAVTVY010044901.1:0-20972 GCA_036873755.1 Hanleya hanleyi
CCAAATTTGAGGAAGATCCATGCAGTAGTTCCTGAGAAATCGCGATAACAAGGTTTCCTGGGGAAATCCAAGATGGCTGCCTGGTGGCCATATTGGATTTTCGAATCGGACCAAAAAAGGTTTCTTGCACAACTAGATCCCAAGGGGAACCTGTGTACCAAATTTGAGAAAAATCCATGCAGTAGTTCCTGAGAAATCGCGATAACAAGAATTGTTCACGGACGGACTGACTGACCGACGGACGACGGACCACGGACGAAAAGCGATTTGAACCCATAATTAAGCCATAATTTATGGAAGATGATGACACTCATTAACGGGTTACGTAATCCATTTTTACACCTTTCTGGTGGTCCCCCTTGTACGTCCACTGCAAGTACAGTGCAAGTCCTTCGTTCGATCATGGAGTTTAACTCCATGGTTCGATTCAAATAATACAAGTTTCAAAATATACTGTTCAACATAAAATTGGATCTTAATTGAACCCTCTCTTCTGAGCGGTTAAATCTGAGCATTTATAGAAAATTCGTCCTGGAAAGAATAGGATTCCTTTCGTAGAAGTCCTGAATGTGAGACAGTAAAGTTTGACATGCACATTCATGACAACAAGACAACTACATTGTTATTCTTAACGTGATTAGGTTTTATCTGGTCGACATATTTTCTTTATGACAGATAGCGGCGAAATATACAGTAATAAGCATGGGCCAGTTTCTTCGTGATTTATCCATCTTTTTACCAGATCGTAAAAAGTGTGAACTGAAGTGGCACAAATATATAGGCAGGCCGGTGTGGAGGTGTCCGGCTTCTATCTTCTAACACAGCTAGGACACTCTTCTCCAGATATCTCCAGAGGTAGGACACTATCTTCACTCAATAAAAAGATAGGAAACGGGACACATACATGTATCCCCGGACACTCTCAGCCACCACACCGGAGTGAGGAGTTAATGATAATAATCTTGATCAAATGAGGTTTTCCATGGTTGAATATTAACCATCTCCCAGTCCCAGATTATCATTCACACAACGATCGATTATAGTCATACTAAATTTATCAGTCAAAAAAATGCAGTTGGCAGATGTCGAAAATATGCTGTCAAAATGCGCCAGAACGTGCCATATGGCATCTACATTTTTAAAAGAATTCCGTGGCACCCCTCTAGCGGCGCTCGCATTAGGAGTTCCGCAATATTCTCTACCGAACCCCGCCATTGCCAAACCAGCCTACGGGCTTGTGTATTATCGCTGGAAGTATACGTCATATCAAACGGTTATAGGGGCACGCTCCAATCTGTCTGTATCTGTCAACCCTTTGGTGTATTAAAATACAATAAAAATAGCAACCCACTTTTAGGTGTAGGCCTAGTTCAATTTGACGATATAAAGTATGGTTAACATGGTGGAACTGATTACCATAAACATCCTGGTTAGAATAACAACATTATGATGCCCATTATTATGTGTTCCACTTGACCATGTAAGAATATGGTTATATTGGATGAATTCGACCATGCAAGCTATGGTTAGTACATAGCAGTCGGCCATAACATATATTGTCAAATGATTCGACGACTAATTCTATGGTAGCGCCTCGACATCGGACCATTCAAATCTTGGTCGAATCAGAGAAATGCTACTATTTATTTTTTGGTCATCAGTTTTGACCATATTTCTTATGGTTTAACCAGTAAAATCTTCCCATGAGTTTTATGTTCACATGACCATTGACCATATAAGTCCTGGCCGGGGTAACCATATCCTTCTAACAGTGCATATAATCTTGTACTTGTAGTTCCCGACAGGAATTAATAATGATCATTCGGTTGTTACTTATAGATTTTATTTAAGTCAACCTTGTAATTCTAGCAATAAATAATTAAAATGGCTGACAGAGGCAAGTACCAGAATTTTCCTCCATTAAGGTTTCATTGAATAATTCAAATACACACACTTCAGATATAATTGAATAGATTTACATTCAGACCGACTACAATATTATGGTTACCTGTACTCGGATATTCATGAACTAATATGCGACTATGTAGCACCGATAGTCAGTAAAAGTTAGGTACTAGTTCATATGCATGTAGATTATTAAGAGTCAGTAGTGAGAATCAGTTAATCGATCGTTATCTGAATGTCATTATGGTATAATCCGTTCATCGGATTCATATATTGCAGGCAGACTACATGGGAAACCTCATGTGGGCCCAGGAAGTTCAAAGACATCTAAAACCTCCTGTATACCTATCGATCGTGTAGTGGATTTCACGACCATGTTCGTCAGGTTGGAAGTTCCTGTCAATGTATCGAGCACGGTTGTCTCCCATGCACCGTTTTCAGTCACTGGTATAGCTATCATATTTATATTGCTGGTTATTCAAGTGCTTTCGTGGTAAAACACTCTGTCGAGAGTACATGTAGTCTCTATTCCGATAGTTCCTGTGCTGGTTATCATTGTCATGCTGCTTTCTTGGTAACCAGGCGTAGTTATTATTAATATCCCGGCGCTGGTCCAGACTATTTCCACGATATCGGTTGTTGTTTTGCGCTTGCCGGTCTTGTGGATGCCTTTGATGCCGGTTAACATGTGCATTGCCACTCTGTGGGATGCACATTATCATTCACAATCTGATTAATCGCAGAGATCATGTTTGAGGTAAGCAGTTTTTTCCCCTTTTTCCGATAGGAGTAATCCATCTTCCTTGAACATGGCACTGTTAGTAATTATTCCCCGTGACGTCAGATTTTCGTTTCTTATGAAATGTACATTCCCGTCTAGAAGGAAATTCTCCTCGATGAGGAACATTCAGCTTACGGTTTCCCACAGGTGCAATTTGTGAGATAAAATTCGGTGTGTCAGATGATTGGACACGTTCAACGACCTTATTGAAGGCCTGTGCACACTCAGGAATCCTCATCCTTTCGCAAGTTATTTATCCCAGTTTGGATAATCACAGTATCACCATTTATGGTTTCGGCCTCTCGAATGGATTCTTCGACACTCTGGATGGTGTAGGCTTTGGTACATATCACAGGCATGCCAATGCTGGCTTCCAGTTTATCAGAACTGACGAGCTTCGTAATAGAGCTCCCAATCAGTACCGTTTTAGGGGCGTTTGATGGGATGGCTGACCTACGCTTAACTGAGTTCACTGAAGCAGGCGGTTCACTCTGTGCGAGGTTGATATGAAGCTGTACCGATGGTACCACACTTTTATTTGCCAGAGGCACATCGGTGGATGGAGGTACGCAAACTGTTTCGATGGTCAGATCCGGTGTTGCTAGGATATCAAACTTGGAAGGATTTACAAAGTTGGTGCTTGTTTGTTTCACAGACGCAAAAGAGTTTGCAGTTTTCTTAGGGCGATGGAATTTTTCAGTCTCATTTTCAGTGTTTTGGTCTACTCCAGTTTTCAGTTCTGCATGTAGCAGTATACTCTCTTGATGTGTGGAACTGATCACTCATGTTTTTCATGGAGTCTTTGATTTCACAGAATTTGACAGTCTAGTTTGAAAATGGTCGCTCATATTTTTCATTGAGTTTTTAATAGATTTCACATAGTTGGATAATTCACCAGTAGCGACAGACTGCACTGGGTGAAATGTGCCAGTTTCCGAATTCGGAAACAGGGCGGAAACTGGGTGGAAACAACCGGATTCCATCCAGTTTCCGCTCAGTTTCCGCATAGTTTCCAAATTGTAAACTGGATAGATACAAGATGGAAACTGCACGGAAACCATGGAGCACCCCAAGCGGAAACTGAGCGGAACCCAGGATTCCGGAGGTGCGGAATAGTGAACGTGTTACACTTTCCAAGCTGTTTCCGCCAAGATTCCGCAGCGGAAATTATGCGGAATCTGGGCCGGAAACAGGATTGAAACCGGTTGGAAACTGTAACACTCTGCTGGTTTCCGCACTGGAAACAGCGCGGAAACTGGTTGGAAATATGAAAAATCCAAATACAGCTGTGCGGAAAATAAGCGGAAACAGGTTGGAAACAGACCGTTCTTAAAAGGTTTCCAACCAGTTTCCGCCTACTTTCCGACTAAGATTCCAAATTGTAAACTGGACAGAAACAAGACAGAAACTGGGCGGAAACCATGGAGCATGCCAAGCGGAAACTGAACGGAACCCAGGATTCCGGAGGTGCGGAATAGTGGACGTGTTACAGTTTCCAAGCTGTTTCCGCCAAGATTCCGCAGCGGAAATTATGCGGAATCTGGGCCGGAAACAGGATTGAAACCGGTTGGAAACTGTAACACTCTGCTGGTTTCCGCACTGGAAACAGTGCGGAAACAGGCTGGAAATATGAAATATCCAGATAGAGCTGTGCGGAAAATAAGCGGAAACAGGTTGGAAACAGACCGTGCTTAAAAGGTTTCCAACCAGTTTCCGCCTAGTTTCCGACTAAGTTTCCAAATTGTAAACTGGACAGAAACTGGGCGGAAACCATGGAGCACCCCAAGCGGAAACTGAGCGGAACCCAGGATTCCGGAGGTGCGGAATAGTGGACGTGTTACAGTTTCCAAGCGGTTTCCGCCAAGATTCCGTAGCGGAAATTATGCGGAATCTGGGCCGGAAACCGGATTGAAACCGGTTGGAAACTGTAACACTGGTTTCCGCACTGGAAACAGCGCGGAAACGGGCTGGAAATATGAAATATCCAAATAGAGCTGTGCGGAAAATAAGCGGAAACAGGTTGGAAACAGACCGTGTCCGCCTAGTTTCCGACTAAGTTTCCAAATTGTAAACTGGACAGAAACTGGGCGGAAACCATGGAGCATGCCAAGCGGAAACCGAGCGGAACCCAGGATTCCGGAGGTGCGGAATATTTACAGTTCCCAAGCTGTTTCCGCCAAGATTCCGCAGCGGAAATCATGTCGAAAGTGGGCCGGAAACAGGATTGAAACTGGTTGGAAACTGTAACACTGTTGGTTTCCGCAATAGAAAGAGAACGGAAACAGGCTGGAAACATGAAATACCTGAATAGAGCGGTGCGGAAAATAAGCGGAAATGTTAGTTTATACAAAAGAAAAGTCAGTGGTAAAATGTTCAGTATTTATTTACATTCAGATTGGTATACAGTTCTTTGATCCTGAAATATCAGTGCATTGGAGAATAAGATGTCAAACCAACAAGTTAACAATGGAGGATTCTGGCGCCATTCTACTCTAATGTAAACACATTAAACTAAATACTTTCAAGGTGAAATGCAAAGGTTCGTCTACATCACTTGATATTTGCAGTAAGATTGGAGAAATAATGTGTATATTAATTTCATTTCAGTTTTAAAACATTTGCTTAAGCCTAATGAAGTTAAAAACTAAAAAATGTAAAGCTGTATTATTTACGAAATTTAGATCCGTACATGATTACCTCCCCCTGGGGGCGCTGCGATACATGACGTAGCAATGGAACCAGCACAGTCTGCACAACATAATGTAGCTGCATTGTATGGAAATACCTCACATAGATAAGCTAGGCGGTTGCTCACGAAGCCTTTACTTGTGTCATTCACGTTCACTGAAACGTATCACAGGTTGGTGATCATTCGCTATGGGGGATAAAAGAAAAAGTCGGAATTTACCAATCTATATTTCCGATTCTCTCGGTATGACTGTCGCCCACGGCACCTGCAGTGTCACTGATTCTATCGTTGTCTGAAGGTTCTTTGTTCACAATAGGTTCGTGTTGGTAAGGCAGGGGCACCCCTGCATTAACCATTGCCGTGAATTCTTAATTCCTCGTCAGAAGAAGAAGTGCAAGAAAATTCCTCTGCATCACTGTCGTCTACATTCATGTTAGCCGCCATTTTTTTCTGGTGGAAAAGCTCCGAGTCAAGGGGAGATAAGCGATGCGATGTTTTAAAGCCGCTGATCATACACGTGTTTTATTTCTCTTTAAAAAATAAAACTTATCACCAGATTTCGTTCATTGATGGTTGTATAATTTATTATCATCATAAAAAGGAAAGGGAAATGCTTTTTTCTTACTTTTAATACCTTTGCATTTCACCTTTAATACGAAGCTGCGCATCAAAAAACCCATACATTCATAATGTATTCAATTTGAACCAAGATGTCAGGAACACCAAGCAGTCAAGTCACAAATATACAGATTATCAAAAGTTTTCCAATTCGAAATGACCCCTAAGATTTCCGTCCAATCAGAGAAACCGGTATTCATTACATAAATTCCTTGATGCATCAATATGATCAATGATGTATACCAAATTTTACATCGTGCATTTGAACAGTATCAGATAGAGATCATTAATGATTTCGCATAAATTAAAGATGGCCGCCCATCCTTCCCGCCACTCAGAGGAACTGATGTGGTTATTCATTGAAAGTCTCTTGATACATTGATGCTGTGCACCAAGTTTCGTATAGAACACTGAAATGGTATCAGAGATATACATCATTAAAGATTTTGCATAAATTAAAGATGGCCACCAAGGTTTCCGCCTAATCAGAGAAACCAGAACTGTCATTTGTCGTCTCTTGATGCATCGATGATGTATACCATATTTTACATGGAGCACTTGAACGCCAGAGAACGAGATCATTATTGATTTTGCATAAATTAAAGATGGCCGCCCATCCTTCCCCCCACTCAGAGGAACTGACGTGGTTATTCATTGCAAGTCAGTTGATACATTGATGCTGTATACCAAGTTTGTTATAGAACACTTAAATTAGATCAGAGATATATATCATTAAAGTTTTTGCATAAATTAAAGATGGCCGCCTAGGTTTTCGATCAATCAGGTCCCGATTCAAAGTATCTGGATGTATCGATGATGTATACCAACTTTCATATAAAACAACTGAATGGTAACAGAGATATGTATCCTTATCGCTTTCGCATAAATTAAAGATGGCCTCCAGGATTTCCAGCTAATCAGAAAAGCCGGTTTGGTAATTCATTTAAAGTTGCTTGATGTATCGATGATGTATACCAACTTTCGTATTGAACAGTTGAATGGTTTCCGAGATATGGATCATTATCCATTTCACATAAAATTAAAGATGGCCGCCAAGGTTTTCACCCAATCAGGTCCCAATTAAATAGGCTTCTGGTCCTTGACTAGGTAAATAAGCATACCAAATTTGGAATTCTTCAGTGGAACCGTTCTCCGGCTATCTCGCTCACGTACGGACGTACGGACAGACGGACATACAAGACGACAATACCCCATGGCCAAAATTGGCCGAGGGGTAATAAAACAGTCCATGAACAAGCGTAATATTCAGTCCATCAAACGCAACATGGGTGTAACATGAAACAGTGGTACCTTAAGCTTTGTTGCCACAGTTTACATGTAGGACATATCAAGAACAAACTTCATCTGTCTCCCGTTAACACGGTCGTTCGATTTGCCAAGATTCTTGGTCCCGTGATCCTTTGCGAAATGTCAAACAACAACAACACCGACATAACGTCATAATTGAAAATTAATCGCAACAATACAAACAGACTATGTCACGTCTCAAACGCGTCACCTGTGTGACGTCGGGTCACATGCATGATCTCCACAGATATGTCTACGTTATGTTCCATGTTCTATGCGTTCGTGCATTATCCAATAGGAAGCTGTAATGCTGACCGTGCAACCAGAGTCTGTAGGGAGAACAGGACCGGACGACTGGATTCGAGATTGATATCTCTAGTGGTCCTTTCACTTAGTAATATTTTCCCCGTGTTCACTGACGTCCAAGTAATCATTTTCACTTCACTTGGAGCAACTGGCACCTGCAGGATAACATCTTTATAGCACCTCTCTTCGCTTATTGGTCTATCAGGGTAAACAGATGTCAGGATCACCAAGGGGAATGTTACTTGCTCGTCTTATTCTGTACTTCTCAACAACATTCTGTAAAAATCAAAAGTTTTATTAAGGTTAGTCAGAGTGAAAACTAAATCGAAATGGTCTATAAGGCCAGGCTATGCAATACTGGTAATTCATGAGGCAGTGGATGGGAAAGTTGACATCATATTCTGGCTGTCAGGCCTAGGCTTCTAATAAAGCTCTGCAAATGACAAGATACTGATATTGCGTGCCCTGTAAAATTTGTCCTTCAAAAATGCAATACAATTCAACAAGGAATACATAGTGAATCCTCTGATGTTTCATATGGCCCGTAGAGCAGACTCTGTAGTGAAATAGCATATGTAAAATAAACATAACCAAGTAATGAGATGGCAGAAGGTGCCAGCCATGAAGTACGTACTCCAAAGATAGTGCCGTGGCACTGTAGCTCATCTGAATGTAGCTGGAGAAAGTGGCTTAAGATATTTTTCACCACAGAAAGAGCTGCAACATGAGAACTAGCAGTGAAAAGAAAATCCAAAATGGCGACCAGGCAGCCATAATAATTAATTATGCAAATCAGGTCAAAGCTGCATAACTAGACCGCACGGGAGACCTATGTATCAATTTTGAGATGGAGATTCAGTAGGTCATGAAAACGCAGCAAGGAAGCAATCAAAGATTGCTCAATTGTATGCCCCCCTTTCGCTTTAATCCGACACTGCTCCACCATTGTTCTGTTTTGTATTGGTCTGTGGAGGCCAAATTTGGCTAATTATAAAAATTCTGTTTCAGTCATTTTTTCGGCATGCCTCGCATAATACATGTACATATTCCACCCGGGGCTTTCGCCAAATTCAAAAATGTGACCTGGTTATGAGACCTACATTCCCTGGGAGTATATTGTGGTGAAATTATGAAGTGATCGTGAACTTTGAATTTTGCATCCAATTCACTCTTTTTGGGGCAATTTCATACTTCAGGACCTATGTGATCTACTTTGGAATGTGCTTTGGACAAATAAATATATCCCATTCATTTAGGTTTGATGAACGAAGGGCCATAACTCTTGAAAATATAACCGAAAGCAGAGAAACTTCACGCTGCATAACTATGGGGTACTGACCACATATCATGCAAATTCCAAAATTGTCCATACAATATTAACGGAGATCCAGCCCGGACAAGTCCCAATTCACAAAGATTTCAAGAACAAAAGGGCCATAACTCTTGGAATATAAGCGAAACGCGGAGAAACTTCACACTGCACAACTACAGGGCACTGACCACATACCCTGCAAATTTCATAATTGTCCATACAATATTAACTAAGATCCAGCCCGGACAAGTCTCAATTCACGGCGATTTCAGGAAGGAAGGGCCATAACTCTTGAAAATAAAGGCGGAACGGAGAGAAACTTTACGCTGCACAACTGTGGGGCACTGACCACATGTCATGCAAATTTCATACTTGGTCATACAATATTAACCAAGATCCAGCCCGGACAAGTCCCATTCACAGAGATTTCAGAAAAAGGGCCATAACTCTTGAAAATGATACCGGAACTCGGAAAAAAATCTACGCTGCACAACTATGAGCCACTGGCCACATTCCATGCAAGTTTCAATCCTGTTCATCAATTATTAACCGAGATATCGCGCGGACAAGAAATTCGGACGGACAGACGGACAGACAAAGCGATCGCTATATGCCCCCCCCTCAGAGGGGGGCATAACTAGCAATAACAAGGAAGTCCAGGATGATCACCAGGCAGTCATATATTGAATATGCAAATCAGGTTGAAAAACATTTGTTGCATGATTAGACTCCCAGCAGAACCTGTGTATCAAATTTGAGAAAGAACTCTTCAGTATAACCCGAGAGTTATAGTGAGAATAAGCCTTTGTGCAGAAATACAAGATGGCAGCCAGACAGCCATATTACATATGCAAACGAGGTCGAAAAACATATGTTGCAAAACTAGACTCTGACAGGAACCTGTGTACCAAATTTGATTTAAGATCCATTCTGCACGTCCGGAGAACTAGCGATGACTAGCTTTTATTCTGAAATGGAAATGGTTTTGAATCAAATACACTGGAAAATTTTTCTGAAATCCGACCATCAGTGGATTCCGTATTTTATTTCGAGACCCTCCCCCCAGCAGACACCGCACTAGGTTGCATTACTTGCTTGCACATGTACTTACTGTTGTACAATGACAGAATTTACAAGGATAGAATTTATGTAAACTGCATTACTTTTCAATTAAATCTGATGAAAATATTATCATTATTTGATCTGTGTAGTGTCATGGTTTTAGCAGATCGGAAAGAAAACACCTACAGTAAACATTCTAATTATTTCCATCACCGGAAGTGGCTTCAAAACAGCTTTTTTAAATACAGGTTTAACGCAGCAAGGAAGCAATCAGAGATTGCTCAATTGTATGCCCCCCCCTTCCACTTTAATCCGACACTGCTCCACCATTGTTCTGTTTTGTATTGGTCTGTGGAGGCCTAATTTGGCTAATTATAAAAATTCTGTTTCAGTCACTTTTTTCGGCATGCCTCGCATAATACATGTACATATTCCACCAGGGACTTTCGCCAAATTCACAAATGTGACCTGGTCATGAGACCTACATTCCTTGGGAGTATATTGTGGTGAAATTATGAAGCGATCGTGTGAAGAGATGTTCATATACACACCCACTTTCTCGGGGTGTTCTGACCCTACACCTGCCTGAGTATAGGAGTTATTATGACATCACTATATGTACTAACATGTACCTCAGAGCAGTTGTTTCGGATAATTTCGGGAATATATCTTATGTATATCCCAGGTATATCTCTCATCAGGGGCCAAACCTAATCATGAATATATTCAACTATTCACGATAAATACTCTCATATTCTCGTAGATATAGTGATGCCGGAGTTACCCACGGGGTGAAATCTTACATTATTTTAGATTTACACTCTTCTTCTTCATTACTGTTGTCTGTGCTGCACACGTTGTGTAATCGTTTATTAATTTCGATTCACACATATCTTGTTTTTCTCACGTGCCAGTGTATTTTAGCAATATACTGAATGGGCTGGCACGATCCCGGCATGGTCGTCACAGGAGATTCGGATTATGGTTCGAAAAACATCTTGGACCGCATAGCATATTCTTACTATTTCTCAATCCAATGTGTGAAGAGATGTTCATATACACACCCACTTTCTCGGGGTGTTATGAGAACGGGGTCTTAAATTGCGCGTATTTCGCACACTGAAGACACATGGACCAGGCGGCGAGGTTGAAATATTGACGGTAAGTATAATAAAATGCAACCTAAAAGTATAATACGCATCTGTAACATCGATCAGTCGCATATTTGTTATCTTTGTGAGCATTATGGCCTGTTTCTGGGATTAAAATTGGCCGACAAGTGTTATTTTGAAGCTGTGTACTTTCACTATCAGTGCTTCCCAGACAAAGAAAAGGTCTTGCGCATGCGCCAATACCCTGTTCAGCTCATGTCATTAAACGGCGGGAATGTTCTGACAGAAAATACGCTTTTGTATATCGCTTTAAGTGCATTCGCTTCAATGAACTAAATGCCCTTATTCAAATTTAGTTTCTTTCATTCTTAATCACCGAGTTGTACACTTATGTGTAGGTTTAAAAAATTATTCCAAATGAATTCTTAAGTTAATTTTCTTAGATGGGGTCATCTTTTTCCTTTTTTCCAGAAAGTAGCGGCGAGAGTTATTTGCCCTTGAGTGACTGGTGTTACCCCGGTATGCAACTGAACCAGACGACATTTATGTTTTTCGATTGTGCTACTTCCAATCCAAGGATTAATAAAATATATAGTTTTAGTGTATTCAAGTCTTTTGTGAAATTCATGTAGCATAGCTACTTTAGACGAGAAATGTCTGCTAACTGTATACATGGACACAAAATTTGTACCACTCACGTATCTGTCAATATCTTTCAGGGCTTGTCCTTTAACAGTCTGTCTTCGTGTTTGGCACACAAAGCATCTCTCGACCATCGATCTTCTGTGTCATAGTCGATCAACCCGCCTGTATTCCACGTTAAAAAAGTTGCCAATTGTACACTATTTCCTTTATCGGTGGCCATAACAAATTGTATAGAAGGATCATCCAATTTCAGTCCAAATTAAAGTTCATTTGCGTAATTCAATATAGTTCAAAATCAAAAATGGCGGCTGAACTGGGTGCGTTAAATTTTTACTCGGAAACGGACCGAAACACATTTTTGATAAAGTTGAATGCGATCAATGTAATATGGTACAATTTATTTAATTAAAAGAAATCAAATTGCTTTTAGATTATAGATAATCATGTATGTGTACGATAGGAAACGTTTTTGACGTAAATTGTCATTTAGAGCAGTATATTGAAAACCACGAGAAATACGGATTCCGGACTAAGTTCAAGTTAGCATTTTCGATTGACTGCAGGCCACTAAATCTACCACAAACGAAAAAAAGAGTTCTCCGTTCAACACGGCATGTCGTCTGACTCACAACAACAACCACAGGAGTTGATATTTTTGTTCTTTTGTACCGTTCTCGGCGTGCGCGATTTATCACGCCCCTGAGAATAAAATCAGGCGCGCTGTGGTGCGCGATCACACTCGCGCACCTCAAAAACGAAAGACTAAACCTGAAAATGAAATTTGAATTTATCGGTTACTCACCTGGTTCTGTCGCTTCCTTTGTACTGGCATCCATCCTTGCAACCTCATCTTGGCAAGCATTTCTTTCCATTTATAGCAGTAATACTAGAATATATTTGCACAAAATTTCTCGCCCATGTCGAAGTTGTATAATATGACAAGAGACTGTTTTGATTAAAACCTTGCAAAATAGCATAACACCAAAGATATGATGGATAATTCTCACAATTTAGAAAATCTGTTTTCTTCAATTCTCCATAGACATTGCATTTTGCACACATGATAGTGAAAACACCTAAATTGTTCAAATAGAATTGCCCAGCCTTTGTGCTCATGGTATCTGTGGTGGAGAAAGTCCCACTGTTCAGTTACAGACAGGGTGGCAAGGTCTTGCAGGCTAAAGCATACACCCAAGTTCATATGCAAATATTCTTCCAAAGCCAAAGAACTGGGAAACACTGAAGGAATCAATGCAATGGGCTTGTAAATGCAGGTCACCTGTAGAATCCAGATCCCAATTTGTATGCAAATACTCAAAGCCCCAAACAAAAGTTTCTGCCAGTCAAGATTGTCAGAGGCAGCCTCCGTTCCCGGAAGTGAATATTTGGTAGACCAAAATCCGCACTTTTTGGGGGCGCCAGAATAATGACACAGTCACTGGCTTGATACAATGACTTTGGTTTAAATGCCTATCTGACAGGTATAGTGAATATTCATCCCCAAAATACTTTTGGAGAATTCTTTTGGAGAATTAAAAAACAAATGTTCAATATATTTCCCATTATACTGTAAATGTTAAATAATTTGATTAGTTAATATATAACTGTGTTGCTTTCTAAAATCTCTTCAACATGGGCGAAGCATTTCTTGGAAATAGGTTTCAATATTGCTATGCACATGGGAGCTCAAGCTTGTATCTTTGTTATATTTTGAGTGCCTAAATGGATGCCAGCACAAAGGCCTTAGGAAATTATTCTGGCAAACAATGGAAGTTAAACAGGCATAGTGGACTAAAATACATATACAGGACAGTATCATAACAAAGTTAGCCACAAAATTACCTAATTAGTCCAACGTCTATCGGGTCTTTATTTTCTTGAGACCTCAATTTACAAACCAGATATAATAATAATAATAGAGTCTACATTATTGTAGACTCAATATTCATGTACAGATGTTGTAGGGCATAGGCCTATGCAAAATAAACAGCGCGCCTACGGGTAACAATTAGGCCTAATATACACATGGCTCATCGATTTAATAGTTATGTCTTGGGGGGAGACATCTAGTGTTTGTTCTGTCGGTCTGGTTGGATGGATGGATGGATGGATGTCTGTCTGGATGTCTGTCTGGATGTCTGTCCATCCCCTTACCTTGTCTACAAGATATCTTGAGAACTACTGGATGGAATTTCAGCAAACTTGGATGGAACTTCATTGGGATAGCCCCCCCCCCCCATTTGATTAGGTTTTGGTGTGTGTGTGCATTCATCCGTGTCGGGTGTCCGTCCATCTACTGGTACATGTATATAAGGCCTTGTCTGCAAGATATCTTGAGAACTACTGAACAGAATTCCCTCAAACTTGGATAGAAGCTTCAGTGGGATAGCCCCCCAGTTAATTAGGTTTTGGTGTGTGTGTGTGTGTGTGTGCATTCATCCGTGTCCAGTGTCCGTCCATCTACTGGTACATGTATATACAGGCATTGTCTGCAAGATATCTTGAGAACAACTGGATGGAATTTCACCAAACTTGGATGGAAGCTTCATTGGGATAGCCCCCCAGTTAATTAGGTTTTGGTGTGTGTGTGTGCATTCATCCGTGTCCGGTGTCCATCCGTCTGTCCATCTACTGGTACATGTATATACAGGCCTTGTCGGCAAGATATCTTGAGAACTACTGGACGGAATTCCCTCAAACTTGGATAGAAGCTTCATTGGGATAGCCCCGTCATTTGATTAGGTTTTGGTGTGTGTGTCTGCATTCATCCGTGCCCGGTGTCCGTCCATCCACTTGTACATACAGGCCTTGTCTGCAAGATATCTCGAGAACTACTGGACGGAATTTCACCAAACTTGGATGGAAGCTTCAGTGGGATAGCCCCGTCATTTGATTAGGTTTTGGTGTATGTGTGTATGCATTCATCCGTGTCCGTCCATCCATCTACTTGTACATGTATATACAGGCCTTGTCTGCAAGATATCTTGAGAACTATTGGACGGAATTTCACCAACCTTGGACAGAAGCTTCAGTGGGATAGCCCCCGCATTTGATTAGGTTTTGGTGTGTGTGCGTGCATTCGTCCGTGTTGGGTATCTGTCCATCTACTTGTACATGTATATACAGGCCTTGTCTGCAAAATATCTTGAAACTACTGGACGGAATTTCACCAAACTTAGATGGAAGCTTCATTGGCATAGCCTCTCATTTGATTAGGTTTTGGTGTGTGTGTGTGCGTTCATCCGTGTCCATCGTCCGTCCGTCGGTCCGTCCATCTTCATGTACATGTATACAGTATATACAGGCCTTGTCTGCAAGATATCTGAGAACTACTGAACAGAATTTCACCAAACTTGGAAGGTTCATTGGAATAGCCCCCTCATTTGATTAGATTTTGGTTTGTGCGTGCATTTATCCTTGTCCATTGTCCGTCCATCCATTCATCTAATTGTACATGTAAATACAGACCTTGTTGGCAAGATATCAGGAGAACTACTGGACACTTATTTCTACATTAATTTTATAGCACTTTCCCTTAAATAATGTGCCCACTCAACGCAAGGTGGGAGGTTGGGGGAAAACAACCAGCATAGGCTTCATGCCGGAGCGGCAATCCAAGGGTCAAAGCGGAACCTCTAGTTCCTTAATTGACGTGCGCTCAAAACTGCTCCTCTGATACTCTTGTAGAAATTCTTGGTATATTGTTCATTGTAGATTTAAGAACAGCTTTCCGTCCAGTCTCCGTGCACCGGAATCTTAGCGGAAACGTATGTCAGTTTCCGACCTGTTTCTGCGCAACCGGAAACAGGCTAGAAACTTAATAGCAGTTTCCGGTCCATTTCCGCTGCATTGGAAACAGAGCGGAAACTGACATCAGTTTTTGTCCAGTTTCCATGTACCGGAATCTGGGCGGAAACCTTGGTCAGTTTCTGATCTGTTTCTGCTCAAGCGGAAACCGGCTGGAAACTTGAATAGCAGTTTCCAGTCTATTTCCGCTGGATTGGAAACATGGGGGAAACTCGCGTTGGTTTCCGAGCTGTTTCTGCTCGAGCGGAAACAGGTCTGAAACTCCAGCACCAGTTTTCAGTCCATTTCCAATGCATTGGAAACAGAGCGGAAACTAACATCAGTTTCCCAGCCGTTTCCGCTGAAGCGTAATCTGGGCGGAAATTTAAGGACAGCTTTCCGTCCAGTCTCCGTGCACCGGAATCCTAGCGGAAACCTATGTCAGTTTCCGACCTGTTTCTGCGCAACCGGAAACAGGCTAGAAACTTGATAGCAGTTTCCGGTCCATTTCCGCTGCATTTCCGATGCATTGGAAACAGAGCGGAAACTAACATCAGTTTCCCACCCGTTTCCGCTGAAGCGTAATCTGGGCGGAAATTTAAGGACAGCTTTCCGTCCAGTCTCCGTGCACCGGAATCTTAGCGGAAACCTATGTCAGTTTCCGACCTGTTTCTGCGCAACCGGAAACAGGCTAGAAACTTGATAGCAGTTTCCGGTCCATTTCCGCTCCATTTCCGATGCATTGGAAACAGAGCGGAAACTAACATCAGTTTCCCACCCGTTTCCGGTGAAGCGTAATTTGGGCGGAAACTTAACAACAGGTTTCTGCCCAGTTTCCGTGCACCGGATTCTTGGCGGAAACAAAAACACCTGTTTCCACTGGTTTCCGCATCACGGAAACAGGCTGGAAATGGGGTGTTACAGTTTCCAACTGGTTTCCGCCAAGAATCCGGATTTTTGGAAACCAGTACATTTCACCCAGTGCTGGTTGTGGAGTTTCTGCTCTATGTTGGGTTTACCCTCCAGCATACTACATTTATATCTCCTTTGGGTGGATATGGATTTTTTCTCCACATCCTCGATACATGTCTGCAGTAGCTAGCATAGAGTGATGATTAACTAGTTGTGGGAACTGTTGTTGTTGTTGTTTGATAGCCAAGACTCCGTTCTCAATACTGGTTTGATCGATTGCCGTCTTATGCACGGACTCGGAAATGGTTTTACAGTTTTCAGCCAATGTTATTACAGCATCTTTAATTCATTGAAGTTCTTCCACAATGTCCGACAGTTGATTTTGAGACTCGCCCACTTGTCTTTCCCTGTATCATTCATTGCGTCAGCTTCTCTATGGAAAAAACATGAGAGTTCTAAGTCTTGTGGGGAACATGCTTCACAGTGGTATTCCGGTTTTCGTCCGCTGTGTATTTTGACAGTCCATAAAAGGGAAGTTTCGTGTACACGTATTGGATCCAGAGTGAGCAAAGGTTACACTGAACCATCATCGGAAATGAGGCAATGCACACAGCCACGTTTGTTTACTTAGTCATTCTTATTTTTTTTTCAGTATGCGCCAGCGACGGTGTATTTTTTGCGAGTCTTAATAGACTTATCACTTTTGCTTGACCTAGATTTCGCCTTACTATTCACTCGATGTTCTACAAGTCCGCCATTTTGAATGGATTTCTGTTCCCACTCCTTGTTTTGCAGCACACCTGGGCCGCCCATATCATATACCGTAAATTCATTACTTCTAACGTTTTGCATGGCTTTTTTGGCATCAGAATAGGTCGTGAAACCTTTGTACACGCCACGTCTATACAGTGATCCCAGTTTGTGAATATGCCGCACGTCGACCCGCGCGTGACTGCGTAGAATTTTCTGTTTTTCGGCGGCATGTTTGGGACAAATTAGCTCGTATGTTCGGTCAGGTGCGTCGTCTTGTATTCACATCAAATACGACAAAAATAAACAGAACAGTCCTAAACATCACAAATATCGTTCATTTTTTCGGAGACACTTCATCACACGTCCTGTCGTGTCCACCATCTTGTATATAGATGAGCTTGAATATGTTTAGATCGCAACTCCATTCTCACATGCAAAATGATAACCTTCCAATTCTATTTCAGTTATGGAATGGCAAATTGCTTCCTTACTTCTACTCTGTCGAGGGTAGAACAGTGAATGATCTATGCCCTGCGCGTGCCACCTTGAACTAAAGGCAAAGTCGTTACCATCTTGCAAAGCAGATCGCATTCCGCCCATTTTGTTTTTACGAATGGGCGAACGGAGGAGATAAACGGAATCACACGATTTCTATGCTTAATCAGAAAATTGTCAGTGGACAAAATGACGCTTCTCGTGAACCCGGCGCACGATGCATCCGATTGGTTAAGAATTCGAAGTCGGCCAATGAAATGTCACATAACATGCCATATTCGCTTAAAATAAGTGATGCGATTGGTCAATATTCACAGGATGTTGCTTTACTGACTGGCTGAATATTATAAGTTATACCAGTGTCTTGCGTTGGTATACAGGCTGATATTTCGTCGAGAAGATAAATATTTTCACGAGCCCGAAGGGCGAGTGAAAATATTTATCTTCGAGACGAAATATCAGCCTGTATACCAACGCAAAACACTGGTATAACGAATTTATCACATTGAAGAGCTATTTTCCTGGTTGGTTTAACATATATCACCAACTCGAAAGAAAAACAGGTATATAACTCAACGTTGAACAACGTATACAAGACATCGTGGGTCGGACAGGCAGCTTCGATCTCTTTTCGATCTGTTCTGCGATGAACAATAAACTGGATGAAATACTTAGCTGACATTCTGACGTTCCTGTTTATGTGGCATATAAAGCTTTGGATGACAATTTATTTCTCATTTTCATCCGCAAATACGCAATTTGCCTCGCACAACTTGCTCCAACTTGTTCCAGTGGCGGAACTCGCCCATACAAACTCGCGCAGACAAATTCGCCTGAAACAGGCTTTGTCTGCAGCCTGTATATCTCCTTTGGGTGGATATGGATTTTTTCTCCACATCCTCGATACATGTCTGCAGTAGCTAGCATAGAGTGATGATTAACTAGTTGTGGGAACTGTTGTTGTTGTTGTTGGATAGCCAAGACTCCGTTCTCAATACTGGTTTGATCGATTGCCGTCTTATGCACGGACTCGGAAATGGTTTTACAGTTTTCAGCCAATGTTATTACAGCATCTTTAATTCATTGAAGTTCTTCCACAATGTCCGACAGTTGATTTTGAGACTCGCCCACTTGTCTTTCCCTGTATCATTCATTGCGTCAGCTTCTCTATGGAAAAAACATGAGAGTTCTAAGTCTTGTGGGGAACATGCTTCACAGTGGTATTCCGGTTTTCGTCCGCTGTGTATTTTGACAGTCCATAAAAGGGAAGTTTCGTGTACACGTATTGGATCCAGAGTGAGCAAAGGTTACACTGAACCATCATCGGAAATGAGGCAATGCACACAGCCACGTTTGTTTACTTAGTCATTCTTATTTTTTTTTCAGTATGCGCCAGCGACGGTGTATTTTTTGCGAGTCTTAATAGACTTATCACTTTTGCTTGACCTAGATTTCGCCTTACTATTCACTCGATGTTCTACAAGTCCGCCATTTTGAATGGATTTCTGTTCCCACTCCTTGTTTTGCAGCACACCTGGGCCGCCCATATCATATACCGTAAATTCATTACTTCTAACGTTTTGCATGGCTTTTTTGGCATCAGAATAGGTCGTGAAACCTTTGTACACGCCACGTCTATACAGTGATCCCAGTTTGTGAATATGCCGCACGTCGACCCGCGCGTGACTGCGTAGAATTTTCTGTTTTTCGGCGGCATGTTTGGGACAAATTAGCTCGTATGTTCGGTCAGGTGCGTCGTCTTGTATTCACATCAAATACGACAAAAATAAACAGAACAGTCCTAAACATCACAAATATCGTTCATTTTTTCGGAGACACTTCATCACACGTCCTGTCGTGTCCACCATCTTGTATATAGATGAGCTTGAATATGTTTAGATCGCAACTCCATTCTCACATGCAAAATGATAACCTTCCAATTCTATTTCAGTTATGGAATGGCAAATTGCTTCCTTACTTCTACTCTGTCGAGGGTAGAACAGTGAATGATCTATGCCCTGCGCGTGCCACCTTGAACTAAAGGCAAAGTCGTTGCCATCTTGCAAAGCAGATCGCATTCCGCCTATTTTGTTTTTACGAATGGGCGAACGGAGGAGATAAACGGAATCACGATTTCTATGCTTAATCAGAAAATTGTCAGTGGACAAAATGACGCTTCTCGTGAACCCGGCGCACGATGCATCCGATTGGCTAAGAATTCGAAGTCGGCCAATGAAATGTCACATAACATGCCATATTCGCTTAAAATAAGTGATGCGATTGGTCAATATTCACAGGATGTTGCTTTACTGACTGGCTGAATATTATAAGTTATACCAGTGTCTTGCGTTGGTATACAGGCTGATATTTCGTCGAGAAGATAAATATTTTCACGAGCCCGAAGGGCGAGTGAAAATATTTATCTTCGAGACGAAATATCAGCCTTTATACCAACGCAAAACACTGGTATAACGAATTTATCACATTGAAGAGCTATTTTCCTGGTTGGTTTAACATATATCACCAACTCGAAAGAAAAACAGGTATATAACTCAACGTTGAACAACGTATACAAGACATCGTGGGTCGGACAGGCAGCTTCGATCTCTTTTCGATCTGTTCTGCGATGAACAATAAACTGGATGAAATACTTAGCTGACATTCTGACGTTCCTGTTTATGTGGCATATAAAGCTTTGGATGATAATTTATTTCTCATTTTCATCCGCAAATACGCAATTTGCCTCGCACAACTTGCTCCAACTTGTTCCAGTGGCGGAACTCGCCCATACAAACTCGCGCAGACAAATTCGCCTGAAACAGGCTTTGTCTGCAGGTGTTGCACGCGCGTCCTTGACTGCGTTGGTATATGGGCACGGGCGACCTTGACAGCGTTGGTATACGAGAATTTTGAATTGGTATACCAACGGTGGATAACGAAGAATTGCAATACGGTCTAATGCACTATGGTAATTAACCAATCACAACCCTACAATTTACTCTGAAATGTGATAAATGGTGGTATTTTCCATCAACAAGATTCATTCTCCAGTTTACCAGGTGTATATCGAGGACAGTTATTACCCCTGGTTTTAGCGATGATGTGCTAAATTTGAAATATACCTTTTTTTTTTTTTACTTTTTGAGAAATAAAATCTTCAAACAGCTCTCCCAATTGGCTATATAGTTTTCAGTTAGCAGCTGTATTTCAAATTTTCCCGAAAAATTACCGAGAACATATACAAATATATAAAGTTCCAATGTTAAAATATCTTCTGAAACTTTTTCA
>JAVTVY010044902.1:0-21749 GCA_036873755.1 Hanleya hanleyi
CAACAGAACCTTCCAATTTGGGATAAAAAGTTGGAAATGTAACAAAGTAAATATGCACAAAATCATAAAAGAAAACCTTAAAATAAGAAAAGTTTTAAGACACTTTCAACCCCTAAACTTGCAAATGAATGTAGATTTAACAATATGTTAAAACACAAAATCTGTAATTTGGGTACCGGTTAACGGTATGAATTTGGTCCTGCATATGCCCCCATCCTTACAGACCATCTCACTACATGTATATCACTGATAAAATGTGAAGAGAATAACAGTATTAGTAAATCCAATAATAAGGCAATCACGGGAAGTCACATTCCCGGAGTATAAAATTAGCACCAATTAAATTTATTAGAACAGGAAATTGTTGAAAATCATGCAGATAATCCATTATTACATAATATTATTATTAATGATTTCATAACTTGATCATATTTATCAGAATCACTGATTTAAGTTTGTCCAAAAAAAATTGGGGGCGATTGAATTTTAATAGGGTGATTGAATAGAGGATTTACTGGACCCCATGTACATATAGAATAACCAGGGTGTAGAAGTTTTGAGATCACAGAGTAGAAAACATGTACATGTACATGTATGTGTAAGAGTTGGGCCTGCATATACTGAGGTGATCAAATTGATACAACTCTAATCAATGAATATCCTTCATTATGCCCCCCCTCTAATTAGAGGGGGGGGCATAAGCGATCGTTTTGTCCGTCCGTCTGTCCGTCCGTCCGTCCGTCTTGCCGTCCGTCTGTCCGTCTGTCCGTCCGAGTTTCTTGTCCGCGCGATACCTCGGTTAATATTTGATGGACAGGATTGAAACTTGCATGGAATGTGCCCAGTACCTCGTAGTTGTGCAGCGTACAGTTTTTTCCGAGTTTCGGTATAATTTTCAAGAGTTATGGCCCTTTTTCTGAAATCTCTGTGAATGGGACTTGTCTGGGCTGGATCTTGGTCAATATTGTATGGACAAGTATGAAATTTGCATGATATGTGGTCAGTGCCCCACAGTTGTGCAGCGTAAAGTTTCTCCCAGTTTCGCTTATATTTTCAAGAGTTATGGCCCTTTGTTCCTGAAATCTCCATGAATTGGGACTTGTCCGGGCTGGATCTCGGTTAATATTGTAGGGACAATTATGAAATTTGCAGCATATGTGGTCAGTGCCCTGTAGTTGTGCAGCATGAAGTTTCTCCGCGTTTTGCGTATATTTTCAAGAGTTATGGCCCTTTTTTTCTTCAAATCTTTGTGAATTGAGACTTGTCCAGGCTGAATCTCGGTTAATGTTGTATGGACAATTAAGAAATTTGCAGGATGTGTGGTCAGTGCCCTGTAGTTGTGCAGCATGAAGTTTATCCGCGTTTCGCTTATATTTTCAAGAGTTATGGCCCTTTTTTCTTGAAATCTTTGTGAATTGGGACTTGTCCAGGCTGGATCTCGGTTAATATTGCATGGACAAGTATGAAATTTGCATGATGTGTGATCAATGCCCCATAGTTGTGCAGGATGAAGTTTCTCTGCTTTCGGTTATATTTTGAAGAGTTATGATCCTTTGTTTATCAAACCTAAGTGAATGGGATATATTTATTTGTCCAGGCTGGATCTCGGTCCATAACCGATTTGGAAATGGCTATATATATGTCATTCTACATTCCAAAGCAGACCACATAGGTCCTGAAGCATGAAATTGCCCCAAAAAGAGTTAATTGGGTGCAAAATTCAAAGTTTACTGATCGCTTCATAATTTCACCACAATATACTCCCAAGGAATGTAGGTCTCATTTTCGGATTGGACGAAAGCCCCGGCGACCATCTTGCATCAAAGCATTGTATTATCACTTGTTGGTCGATACTTTGAATATGTATTACGCGAGGCATGGCAAAAAAATTGACTGAAATAGAATTTTCATAATCATGAAGGCCTCCACCGACCAATACAGAACAGGACAATGGCGGGGCAGTGTCGCATTAAAGCGGAAGGGGGGGCATACAATTGAGCAATCTCTGATTGCTTCCTTCCTGTGTTTTATTTCACCCCAACAATGCCTAAGGTATCATCATATTTCTGTGCTGGGTATAGATCATGTATATGGGTACTAATATGCTAAGGTGTAACAAACAGGCACTTCATGTTGAAGTCACTTATTACAGTTACATACATGTATGAAGAAATTTTAACTTCTGGAAATGCCACTATTTTGTCTGAGTGTTGTGGAGATAGAAAAGATAATAACAGGTTCAACTTCAAATTATTTGATTTTAATTAACTTAATTAAGCTTGATTTGAGGCCAATATTTGCACCAAGATTGTGACATACACCATGGTGACATCCAAAAGATGCTTTTATATGTAATAATACACATAGAAGATGACTTTCTTTGTAGTCACTAGGTGGAATGGATCTGAAGGTAGAAATTGATGCACAGTTAAAGTGGCAAAAGTGTGATTTAACAAAAGAATTTTAAGGTCCTAACCACCACGGTTGGACGTAACACTCTCCGTCCTCCAATAAGCCCTCATTGTAGAGATCTCTAAGTACTCACAACTACATAGTTAATGATGCCAACCTTATTACAATGAAAGTTATGCCCCTTCTGTCTTTTCCTGAATGTAAAGTTCCTGACAAATTTTGCAAACACATATTTAAAAAAATTAGATTTATCAAAAATCTTCAGATTTTCCGTCTTATGTTACGTCCGACATACTAATTATGCTAATTAACTTTATTTGCAGTAATATTTCATGGGGTTTGTGATTCCCCTTGCTTGTGTGATGGGTGACACATGCCCCAAATTTTATACTTCCATCCCATGTACTTTAGCTTTACACTACCAAAATGCAGTGTCCGTCTTCATTGCCTGCCAGTGTTTGTCCGACATAATCCGTCCTCGTTTGTCCGACACATTTGTAAATTTTCAGCATATTCTGAGTGCATATTCAGAGCAGACCATCAAAATACACACTTATAGTGATACACAGTCATTTCTTCTCTGTACCTAAGCACTGTTTGGTTTGTGGTATTCATAATTGTAGTATTTTCAAATGTCGGACAAACAAAGACGGACAGGTTTTCCTCCCCATTTGTTTAACATTGTCCGTCTTAGTTTGTCCAACTATTTTGGGGCATAAAGGCATATTTTTTAAAAATAGTAAATAACTTTTATTTTCATATCAAGTTAAAGAACCTTGTATTCTTCACATAACTTTATAATTTTCAACATAGTTTATTTCAATTAAGTGCCTATTAATTTAAAAAAAGATACGTTTCCATCAGCTTTTCCGTCTTTGTTTGTCCGACACTTTGTCATGCTTTGTACTATTTTCTTCACAGATACGTTAAATTTTTCAGATCAAACACTGAAAGTGTTCATATATGTAAAATATACTGTCCTAAAAGTCCCCTTGCAGTAGAAATCCATTTTCCATTCCCTTATTATGTATTGTTTTACCCCCCATTTTCCGTCCTGTGTTTGTCCAACATTTTCAGTGATGCTGTACTAAAACAGGTCTGAGAATACTAACACACTTGAAGACTGTTAACTCTATAATTTTAATATAGCTGAGAGATATCGCCATCAAATAATGTAAAGAAGAAGAGCTGTAGTCTATTTTATATTTTGAGCTTCAGTGTCCCATACATGTATTTGTTACACCTTAGCATATAAACACCCATATCTTTGATAGTCCATCAATGGGCTACACTACAGTCATGGCATATATCATGGTGAAAATGTAAAATGGAAGGCTATCCTACATCATCGTACATGTAGATTGTGTGCCTCTCAGTGAATATTGATTATTTGCTCATACTAAGACTTCCTTAATATGAACATGTACACATGGTAGATGTAGATCATCCTGGCTGTCGTAGGGTTATAAAATGTACATGTATAATATTAGTACTGCTGTGGATACAATCTATATATTCACATGTACATGATGTAGTCATGACACAGCAATTTACAGGTTAAATTCAATGTTCATCTCCATGTCTTACCCAGTAAGGTGATTACCTCCCTTGATGTAGAGACTGTACATGTAGCAATAATAACCTGTGCATGTGCTGCCAAACAAAACCCCATGAGGTTTTGGGCCCCTTCGGCTTGGAGTGCCAAAAATGAAATATGAAATATAAAAGTATATTATCTTTACATATGGTCTCATGCAATATTATAAAGCTAAAACATGACATACAGGAATTTGAGATGAACATATTTACAAATGTACACATATACTTGGAATCTTACTGAATAGTTGATAGTTTGAATGATTTGAGAATATTTTGCCCCGTGTACCATAAAGATTCATCCAGTAGTGAATAGATGTGCTCATGCTTCTTTGTTTCGAGACGATGACATTTCAAACAATACATGTGATTTTCAAATGGTCCTCATTGATGAGAAATGTGATCAATCTTTGCTGATATCTGTATATACACAATGTACATAATATCACCATTAGCTAAGATCCATACCTATTCGCCTCCCTAGAAGCTACGTGTATGCCACAAGCCTATTCTTTCCCATGCCAGTAATAAAAAAATAAGATTATCACACACTTACACTTCAGGTTTGTGCCTTTCTGGCATGGATTTTGTTGAGAATATGGTACAAGGAAGATAAATCAACCTAAGTGGATGCCAAAATCGCCATATTTCAGCAAAAAATTCAAATTTTCTAAGCAGCCGATAGCGTATAGGCACATGGTGGATAAGCGCATGCATAGCCTAGTTACATATCATATGACACATAAACACTTAGTTTTGATTATCCACCATGTACATGTAACTTCGCTGAAGTTCGCGGTGAAGTTAATTAGAATTATTCACTGAAAGATGATGATTTCAGCATCCATTCAGGTTGATTTATATTCATTGTACCATTCTATCAACAAAAACCATGCCAGAAAGGGCGCACAGCTGAAAGTAAGTGTGTGAATATAATCATATTTATATTACTGACATGAGAAAGAATAGGCATGCGACCTAGCTATGAGGGAGGTGAGCAGCTATGTAATTTACATGTACCTTAATACACATTTGATTAATTATTAGGAGTATCCGATATATCTGAAATCCTCATTCTTTGTCTCTCTCCCACACAGTTGCGGTTCGCCACATGTCTGGATGCCTTCATGATGTTTATAGGATCTCTGGCGGCCACTATACACGGCGCTGCTCTCCCCTGTATGATTATAGTCTTTGGTGACATGGTGGATTCATTCGTCGATTTTGGGATGATACAAAATATACTAATCGCTGAAAATAAAACTATCGATTACCTCCAGAATGAGACGTTAGCCCGGTAAGTATGCCAGCTCTTCATAGTTTTTTATCTTGTTTTCATGCACAATATTTACCAGCTTTTCAATCCAATTCTTTGCTTGCCACTTCCTGTTTGTCAATCTTAGGGAGCTTCTTGAAATTAGAGCATGAGTTCCTTGATCTATAGGACTGCCATATATGCCGGTTATCCAAATGGGATACACTGTGCCCAGTTTGGTGTTTTGATTTGGATGCAGAGGAGTTCAATTGGAATGGCATATGCTAGTTCCTAGCATGCCCCAGTTTCAAGAAGCTCCCTTAGCCCAGTTAAACAATCGACTGACAGAACTATCACTTCCTGTTTGTCAGTCTTAGCCCAGTTAAACAATCAATTGACAGAACTATATCACTTCCTGTTTAGCTCCCTTAGCCCAGTTAAACAATCAACTGATAGAAAGTTCTATCACTTCCTGTTTGTCGATCTTAGCCCAGTTAAACAATCAACTGACAGAACTATCACTTCCCGTTTATCTTCTGTTTCCATTGCGCAAGCCTCTGATTGAGCGATATCCTGATATTAAATTTCTCGACTGAAAACGGGAAGAGGACAGAATCAGAACACGTGTCAATTTCTTTCAGTTGGATCTACATGAGAAGGGTATGAAAGGAGATGATGTACGATAAGGCGGAATCTTGGCCTATACGTGGTGTGGTTGAAATCGAAAAAAATGCCCTAAAAATAATTGATGTTTTAATGTAACGACAAGAGAACAAATATGTACACTGAAGTTCTAGCTTGATTGCTATGACATGAAATTAAAATCTGCAGCATGTGCTATTTCGTGAAAAAAAGGTTTAAATCGAGTCATTCAAACACACATTTAGACATGAAGGATTATCTCGGGGGCCCTATCCATGGTGCGAGTTGAACCGTTGACATAAATGAATTTGGGGGCATTTTGAGAATTTAGATTACTTCCCTTGAATTTGAGGTCTCCAAAAGCTCAATTTGGTGGAATTTTTCATTTTAAATGAATTTTCACATGTTGGTACGAATTGTGAAGTGAAGTGATAGAAAGGTTGCATAAATGGACAATATATCACATGTGAAAGTTGAGGTCAAAGGTCAAAGTCACTGGCCCAGAAATCATACAACGTTGAAAATGGTATTTTCCCATTTTTAGGGGGCCAGTATTCTGGCATTCTCATGTGTCCATTGCAGAAGTACAAAGATCTAAGGACTTGATTCTATTTCATATGAAAAGCTTGTACATGAAACTCTCCCACCAAATAACTTGAGATGAAGCAGTCAGTTACAATTTAAACCATGCTTTTGGTGATAGAATTTCACCGCTTCACCTCTTAGTCCAGCCAAAGCTAACCAGACATATAGTCATTGCTTCCGAAATATATCTCCTTCAAACTATACTAGTTGAACTGAGGATATACTGAACATGTTTTCTTTCTTCAATTTCTTGTTGCAGTGTACCCATTATATACATATATATATATGTGTGTGTACTATGTTTTAATATCTTCTGTGTTTCAGGGATCTGTTAGGGAAGTACAATGTAACGTGGACAGGTTTTCCTGATATCCTCGGATCCATGAAACAGTTTGCTATATATTACATCAGTAAGTACACAGTACAGTGTTATATAAAAGGATAATGGCACATATCTAGGCAATTGTGTATTCACTAGCCCTCATAAATGTTCACAAGCCCACTATGATACAAAACTGGGAAAAAGGTGAATAGTTTCTGTGTACGGGCATGTTACTGAGGGATACCCAAATTTAAACATATCTTAGATTATAATCCAAAATTCACAACTGAAAAAAAATAGATAAAGTTTGCAGCAAAAAGTACAGATTCAGCATAATGTTTTCACTAGCCATTCAAGCTTCATGTATCTATGGTTACACACAGATCAACGTTAATTTGGAGACCAGATTCGTCCAATAATAGTGTTTTTGGCCCCAATTCAAAGGAATCGTGAAAGTGTCGCCTGCTTTCCCTTCCTCTGTCAGTATCCATAGTGTCCATAGACAATACCCTGTGCATGATTGTTAAGCACCAGCGTATACATAAAGAAATGGCATAGACCGAACAAGTGGGCTTTCACTAGCATTTACAAGCTGAGTTCTTATGAAAAACATTGAGGAAAATGAACAAAAATGCTGATTATATGAAAACGGATGGAAAGATATGAAACCAATTTGTTATATGCCGAACGTACATGTACTATCAATTCACATTTTTGCACCAAATATTTAATATTTCTTTCTAGCCATTTTTGAGAAAATGGCACATTTGTTGATTTTGTCATTTTTCATAAGAGACCAGCTTAAATCAATGTCCTGTGAAAGTTCAGTGGTTTTGCCTGTCTTCCCCCTCTCCCTGTGTGTGCTAGTGTGAATGGATTGCTGATTTGGTAAGCAGGCTGTTGTCCCTCCCTCCATCGGGACTGGTAAATGGGCTATTGTCCCCTCTCTTTAGTCAGGGCTGGTAAATGGGCTATAGTTTCATGCTGATAAATGGGCTATTGTCTCATATCTCAGTCAGGGCTGGTAAATTGGCTATTGTCCCCACTCTAATTCAGCACTGGTTGATGGGCTATTGTGAATTTGTCCCATCTCTCACTCAGGGCTGGTAATGAGCTATAGTCCCCTCTCTCGGTCGGGGCTGGTAAATTGGCTATTGTCTCCTCTCTCAGTCACAACTGGCTATGATTTGAATGAAAAAATGATCAATGCTTCTTTCTTCAATATAAATTTTTAAGTAATGATGGATCTGCTGTAAATTTCGGTTCACACTTCTCCATTACTGCCTATGCTTGTAATATGAGGGAATACTTTAAAGTAGTAAAAGCTGTTATATTTTCCCCTCCTCCCTCCTCTAATTAGAGTGAAATCACTTTGTCGTTGTCAGTTCGTATGGACAAATATGTCTGGACAAAAATAGGCTACTATTTGAAACTTCGAAACTAAATTGGAGGATGCTAAGTTTCTTGTAGGTGTGCAGTGTCATGTTTTCAATACTTCTTTCAGTGATTTTCAGTGAGTAATATGGCCCTTTATCGATGACATCAATATTTCTATAGTATATTGTTGTCCAGGCTGTATCTCCCTTCAAAGAACTTGCATGGAAGAAGCTTAGTACCTTGCAGATGTGCACTGTCAGGTTTTGACTGTTTCGTTTATTTTCCACATTTAGCATCAATATGTGCTTTTCTGATCGACAACTGTGCTATTATTTGATCGACAACTTCAAATCTGATTCGGAAGATGCTCGGTGCCCTGCCAATGTGCTCTATCTGATTTTTTTTGCCTGTTTCAAGAATTTTCCAATTATGACCTTTTTATTTTCAGCATCAGTATATGCTACTGCAGTACTTTCTGGTCCGGTCTGTATCTCCCTTTATTTTTGGTATAGAAGTTTGAAATTGAAAATAATTAGTATCATTCAGGTGTGCACTGTCCTGTTTGCCCATTTTAATTATATTTCCCAGAAATGCCCTTTATCAGCAAAAAACAATATAAGCTGCAATGTATATAAAATATGTATATTCTTTTCGGGGCTGTAATTTCCGGACTACTTCACACAGAAGTTCGACACTTACATGTACCTGGCGAATTGTTAAATAGATGTGACATCATTTTTTTAACCCCTCAGCCTTGGTGGGGGAGGGGTTATACATCCAATTAACCTCTGATTGTATTTGTGTTCTTTGTTTCGGTTTGAAATTGCCAAAATTATTGTGTTTGTAAGCATTGATGGTCTTTTCGTGAAAAAGTAGAGTCAATTGATGCATATTTGCAATATTTTCATCAGTTATCACCAGTTTAAAATATTCCCTATATTATTTATCCGCATAGGCGAGAATGATGAAGTATGAACCGAACATTTGAGTCGGGAGCCACACATCAGGCCATGCATCAATGTGCTGAGTCAATCCATTGTTCAAAAGTGATACTTGGATGGGTGACCGGGTGCTGTACTGGCTGGGCTGATCAGTGTCCAGGATAATAGGAACTGTGGACACTCTCGTGTTCTGGCACATGTAGGCACCGTCGGGATATGACTGAAAAAATGTTGAAAACGACGTTAAATCCTACTCACTCACTTGTTCAAAAGTGATATTTAGGAAGAGGCATTGGTACATCATTTATTTCATCATATACACAAGAGATAAAAAATATACCAGTATTATTACACCTTGGACAAATTTTACCTGAAGGGAATGTCGTCAGCATCATCTGTCTGTCCATCTGTCCGTCCTTCCATCTGGCCATCTTTCTTGTGGACACAATATCTCAAGACTAATTACAGCCAGGCATTGTAAATTCATATCACATATGCCTATTTTAAATGTTCAACCTTGATCTATTTTATCAAGGTCAATTCTAGTGTTTGCTATATTGTTTGAAGGATTAAAGGAGTACTTACATGTACCTAATTTAATATAGGTTCCTATTACAAAGGTTAGACTCTTAAAGAAATATAACCAACTATTTTATTTCGTTGGGGGCGATAACCTATTATTTTTATTACAATTTGTGAAGCCATGTTTCTCCTTTGACGTCGACGTGGGCGCCGCCATGTTGGCTGTGGGATGACGTGATTGATGACGTCAGCATTCAGGACAATGTCACGGCTAATGCTTGATCCAGGAACGTTCCAACTACGGACATATGAATTACTTTTAATTCGAGGAAAAAACTGGCGCGGCAATTCACACGGGGGTAATTCCTAAAAGGAAAGTGGTTTAGGTTATCTCCGACAACTGAAGAATTCATTCCCCAAGTTTTTCAGCGGAGAATTTCTCGATTCAATTTGGACAAAATTTGAATCTGAGCAGTAAACTAAAAGAGCGTTCTCTGCAATTATCCAGTGATTTGAGTTGAACGACGATGCCTTTAAGTTCGTAAACATTTTCATGATTACACTTGAAAAACTAAAATCAACTAGAACGGCAGTGGATTTACTGGGTTCCTTCTCGTATGAATTATCGGCATGATCAGCACGATCAAGCTTAAGTTTCCATGACGTTGTGACATTTTTAGATGAGTATAAACTTACTTCCGCTCATCTAAAAACGTCACGCAGTAGTGCAATGGCGGCGCCCAGTGCACGCCGTGGCGAGCAGCAAAATATTCAATATTTCTTTTATTTAGCGTTTTATCAACATAAGTTTTATATAATAAGGTTTGAAATGCGCGTGCTCATAGATATAGTCACACTCAAAAATAAGGTAAGTACTCCTTTAAAGCTAGGATCTTCAAATTCATATTACATATGCAACTGGTGATTGACTAGAAGCCTGTACCAGTTGACTGACCTTAACCTATATTTTGTCAAGGTCATATAGTGTTTATTATGATATAAGATGAATAAATATAGTTAGACTTTGCAAATTAGTAGTATGTATACATCTGGCAATGGTCCAGAGGTGTGCTGAAAGTGTCTGACCTTGACCTATTTCTAGTATAGCTCAAATTCTAGTATTTTTGCTGTTATTTTTGAAGGATTAAACTTAAAGCTATGGTAATTCATATTACATATGCAGCTGGTGATTGACTAGAACCGTATCTCAGTTAACAGACCTTGACCTATATTGTCAAGGTCATAACTGTTTATTATGATATACATGTAACAGGAAGAAATATAGCTGAACTTTCCGAATTAATACTATGTATTCATCTGGCAATGGTCCAATGGTGTGCCAAAGATGACTGACCTTGACTTATTTTATTCAGGTCAGATTCTATTTAGTACAATATTCCATGAAGGATTATAGCTACATGTACATTTTCCAAATTTATACCACGTATGCCTGGACCTGAAGTATAGTGAATATCACTGACCTTGACCTATTTCTTACCTATTTCATAAAGGTCAAATCATATATATGTTAAGTCTAAGATCTCCTAATTCACATTCCATATGTGACTAGACCAGAATTTTTTTGAAGATGACTGGCCTTAATCTATATTTCCAAGATCAAATTGCATGATTTCATTATGCGCTTTACCGAAGAGTAAAGAACCATGGCCCCTTTCCCTAGCCATCGGCCCACAGCTAGGCCCTTTGGAAAAATGTTATGGAAGTGTTATTTTTGAAGCAATATCCCATAGTACACATCCTTAAGTTCCAATATTTAAAGAAAACGAGGTAAGCTTGTTTCGAACAAGGATCGGATTGCAAGTTGAAAACGTGTAGAAAGCTCATTTTCAATAAATTGGACGTATTTTAAGCTCTTTTGGAAAGAAATTTGTATAGTAGGCAGTCTAGAACCAGAATAAAAGCCAATGCATTCAATTCCTATATCAATTCCATACGGTTTAACCATAAATATATTTTGGTTCTGACTTGCCTTGATCACTAAAAAATGAAATTAAAAAATATTTTATTGGTCGTCTTCTTGCCACAAATGTGTTTTCTATTCAGTGACATGAAGCTATGGTTATCTAATAGCTCAACAGGTTAGACCCTGGGCTTGAGATCGCAGATAGTCCGTTTTTCATCGTTGTGGGTTCGAACCCCATTTTTATCATTTATAATGTGATCATTTTTTCCTTCGTTTTATTTCACTTTTGGCATTTCCCCATCCGGAATATTATCAAAAGAAATAGCTTTTAATAGTTTGAAGCTTGGAACTAATTATGCAAGATAATTAATTTCATTAGCATTTATCATTGATCGTTCTAAATGTATTTCACGATGGCTAGAATCGGTGACATCTTAATATAAATCACTGCCGTGTGCAGATAGATTAATACACATTTACTTATATTTGTGTATGAACCATCAACAGAAGTTCTGATGTTATATTTTTGCATGCACACTAAAATATCGCCTATTGCTACCGTGTGTGAGAACTAGACAAGGTCAGGCCAAGCCAGAAATTACTGGTGAACATCACACCTATGTATACCACAGAAACATGAGAATGAAGGACGACAAATACTCCGACCTATGCAATGATGTAACAAAAGATACAGACTTACTCAACATTGGGCTGTCCACGAGTGAATACTAGTCAAGTCAGTTACTGTTACCAGAAAATGTTTCCGCACATTTTTGTTTCGGTTTATGCAGATCAGGGACACGAATGAGTACAAACTGCTGTAGATATAACCTCTCCAGTACGAATTCGCAACACCTATATTTGATTTGCTTATTTTCATTCAAGAACACGGTTGTATACCAGAATAGCAACGGTATGTCATAAAAAAAATTTGATTCAACAAATAATTTACTTTGGTTGGCCTTAAAAATCCTCGTCTGTGTGCGTCCCAGTGCGTAGTATGTCACCTTTGTTCACCGACCACCAGGAGGGTTGGATGCGTGTTAGTGCGCAGTATGTATGGGCCGCTACCTGGGCAAAGGGACCATGGCTCTTTAGAGCTAAGAATTTGGTCATGCTTTACCAGAACCTCAGTGCAAAATTTTCCTTATCAATTAAGACCTTGGCGAAAGCTGATCTGGCTCAACTTCCTATGGATTTCTAAAATGAGAAAACTACAATCAACCCTACCGTATCACATTTTTGTCAACCTACAGGATGTTGTCAAAGTTCTAAAAATACATCTTATGCAATGCATGAGTGTAGACTATAACTGATGGCCAAGGGTATTGGAGCCCATTGGGCTATTTTTTGGGGCTATTTTTTTTTTGCTTTTTTTTTATGAATGCCAATGAAATTATCATTTCTTCATGAGTGTTACAGGGTTAAATGGTGTTCATGTGTGCTAACACATTGTGTTTATATTTCCAGTTATAGCATGTGGTGTCCTGGTGATGGCCTATCTACAGGTCACTATGTGGGCAATGGCAGCTGAGAGACAGACGTTTGTTATACGAAAGAAGTTTTTCCACAACATTTTGCGACAGGAAATTGGCTGGTTCGACACCCACGAGTCCGGGGAGCTCAACACCAGGCTCTCTGAGTATGATACATATATTATATGATTCTGACTATCCTCTTCATTGAAGAGAGTAGAAAAGAGGAGGTATGCTTGTTGCAACAGGACATGTTTTCATCACGTGTATCCGACATGCCCTGATTTTAGTTTATTTACCTCGTTTTTATACGCCCGCCAACGCCCGCCAAAAAGCGGGACGTATTATGTGATGGCGGTTTCCGTCCGTCTGTCCGGTTCTTGTGTCCGGTCTATATCTGGGACAGTTTCCTATCTACAGTTCCAATTTTTGGTGAGTGGATACCCTACGGTGAGACGATGTGTCGCGTACCAAAATGAAGGTCGAGGTCAGAGGTCAAAGGTCACTGGCTTAAAAAACAGGAAATCACTGAAGTGTTCGTGTCCGGTCTATATCTGTGAACGTTTTCTATCCACAGTTGTAATTTTTTGTGAGTGGATACGCTAGGTGGGGACGATGTGTCGCGTACCAAAATTGATGTCGAGGTCAAAGGTCACTGTTGCCTAAAATCAGGAAATCATTCATCATTGACAGTTTTCTATGTACAATTCTAATTTTTGGTGAGTGGATGCCCTAGGGTGGAACGATGTGTTGCATACCAAATGTAGGTCGAGGTCAGAGGTCAAAGGTCAGTGTGACTGAAAAATCAGGAAATCATTAATAATTTCTAATTTTTTGTGAGTGGATTCAATAGGGGGAAATGAAGTGTCGCATACCAAAAAATAGGTCAAGGTCGAAGGTCAAACGTCACTGTGACCCCAAAATCAGGAAATTATTAAAAATAACATTTTTTTGTGTCAGTATATACATCAGGGGGACACGATGTGTCACCTACCAAAATGTAGGTCAAGGTCAAAAGTCAAGGTCATTGTGACCCCAAAAGCGTGAAATTGTTAAAATTCATGATTTTTTTAATCCATTGAGAAATTACGGTGAGCCGTTTTGTCATGTACCAAAATTTAGATCAAGGTCAAATAGTCAAGGTCACTGTGCCCCCAGAATCGAGGTAAAAGGTCAGTGTGACCTAACAATCAGGAAATCATTAAAAAATACTAATTTTTTGTGAGTGGATTCAATAGGGGGAAATGAAGTGTCACATACCAAAAATTAGGTCAAAGGTCACTGTGACCCCAACATCAGGAAATTATTAAAAAATAGCATTTTTTTGTGTCAGGTACATTAGGGGGACACGATGTGTCACATATCAAAATGTAGGTCAAGGTCAAAGGTCAAGAATTACAAGCATCTGGACCGTCATTCATAATTCAGCCGTCGTCCATTAAAGAATATCCGCGTCTATAATCCAAAGACCTATTCCATATTCCATATAACAGTATTAGCACCAAATTCAAAAAGACAATCATAATATACATAAACATAGGTGTGTTTCCTGCAAGAGAGAAGCGGTCAACAGTTTTCAATGATGCCGGCAAGACATGATGTTCCAAAAATATCAAATCCGTATCGCTGATCAGTATTCTTAATCCATAATATTCGTTGTAAAATCGTCATCTAAAGGATGATGTATCTCAGTCACGCTTTGATTGTGACTGTTCATATGAGTACCATGAGGATCTTGAAGTACATGGGTTCATACGGCCCCTAGCCCCGGGTTAAGCAGAATTAGACACAAGTTACGAAATGTAACGCCATAGATCTTGCACGCTACGCTCGTATTTTGCTATCAGCATGCGATATGTATCGCCAAATTTGAGAAACTTTGAGTGAAGGCGCTTGGTGGTGTAGCCCTGTTTTATAAGTTTCTGCAACAATGTTTTGTGACGTTGATTAAAATCGTCACATTTAACACAGGATCTAGCAAATTCTACAAGTCCCACTGGAATATTAGTGTCCAGAAAGGGATAGTTTACGATGTCGAAATTGTAATCATCTGTGGCCCCAAAATCGTGGTCACTGTGACCCCAAAATCGTGAACTTGTTAAAAATAATGATTTTTTGTGTCCATTGAGAAATTACGGGGAGACGGTTTGTCATATACCGCAATTTAGGTCAAGGTCAATAGTCAAGGTCACTGTGACCCCAGAATCAAGAAATGGTTAAAAAAAATTATTTTTTTGTGTCAGTTAATACATTGAGGGAAGACGATGTGTCGTGTACCAAAATTTAGGTCAGGTCAAGGGTCAAGGTCACTGTGACCCCAAAATCAGGAAATCATCAAAAATAACTTTTTTTCTGCCAGTAGATACATGTACATTAGAGGGACATGATGTGTTATACATACCAAAATGTGGGTCAAAGATCAAGGTCACTGTGACCTCAAAATCAAGAAATCATTAAAAGTCACATTTTCATATGCCTGTCGAAGACGAGGTCGTGTAATGCGATGTTGCGGTCGGTCCATTCATCCATTAACAGTTGTTGTCCATGTCATATCTCTAGTTTCAAGGTATGATTGGTACCAAACTTTGAGTGTCCCTTACTCGCATGGCAAAGAGGAGCCCTACATTTTGAGATCAATTTGTCAAAGGTCAAGGTCACAGTCCCCCAATACTGAATCAACTGTAGCTGACTATATGTGTTGGGTTGGAATATTCAGAGTTCTCTCCCCTACATGTATATGGCATTTGTCCTGTGGAGTTGTCTCCCATGTTGGAAACCGCTACATTTAGTTAAACTGTTGTGACATAAAAACCATACATTTACTAATTGGGGAGAGGGGTCCTTCATGAACTTCATACCTGTTTAGTAACTCAAGAACAAAGGTTTACTTCATCACTTTCTTTTTCCTTCATGAAAAATTCTCTCGGCTGAAAGGAATCCATTTGCAGGAAAACTACTATTTTATTGTGTTTGACTATGGTCGATTTCAGTGTGGGATATGTGAGCTCTCGTTACTTGCTCCAAGGTCAACTAGTTTCGAAGAGTTAAGCTCATTTTAGTTTATCATTCAATTTTAGATGTGATATATGTTACATTCTCAGAAGCACAAAAGTGTAGACCTTTCTCTGGATTGCTACTACCAATACCTGTTTAGTAACTCAAAATCAACCAACCTTCTAATTTGGACCAATGTAATTCCAGATATACGGGCGTATATTGAAGCCCCTTGGGCTCTTGTTATTATATGCTTTCCCAGAAGGCGGACGTATTATGTAGTGACAACATCTGTCCATCCCTTGTGCCATCTGTTTGTGTCCAGTCTAAATCTGGGACCGTTTTCTTTCCCAGATTTTATACAGTTACAATAGTTTGTGAGGGATGTCATACTGGTAGACAATGTGTCACATACCAGAACTGAGGTAGAGGTCAAAGGTTAATGTTACCTGAAAATCATGTTACTGAATTCATTATGGGAAAAATATGTGTCGCATACTAAAATTGAGGTCACGGTCCAAGGTCATTGTGACCCCAAAAATGGTTAACTCATTAAAAATCACAATTTTTTGTTTCAGCAGAGATATTAGAGGGAGATGATGTGACACATATCAAAATTGAGGTCAAGGTCAAATTCAAGGTCACTGTGACCCCAAAATCAGGAAATCACTGTTTTTTGTAAGACATATTAAGTGGATATACCAAGAGCTACGGCTCTTTTGATTGTATGTCGGAGGCCAAAAGGTTTGAGCATGTTTTCTAGGCCAGAATTTTGTGCCGAGTCTGAAAATACACGTCTTGGTTGTCAAAGCTGCTGCATTTTGGATGCAATAATGTGATTTTTTTATTTTTGACAAAATTTTTAGCGAAATTGATTACCAAATATTAAACTGCGCCTCCATATTTGGCTCCAAATTGAAGATGCTGAACTGGCCCAAGCATACACTTATGAAAAAGCCATATGTAAGTCGATTACAGTGGTCTCACGCGAGTATTTCGTCCAAAATGAGGTTAAAATTGCTCAAATCCATAAAACATATCAGTAGAATTATCTCGCTAATATCTGTATTTCTACAGGTAGATTATTTTAATGCATCTAGAAAACTGACGACAACCATTGGACATTCAGCAATACGGTACCAAATGACCGTGACCACCCAATTCTTGTGGGGAAATACGCATTATGTAAAGTTACCCCTACCCCCTTTTTTCGGGAGGATCGGCTAAATGGGATTTTTTCTGCAGAGACGGTGATTTTTAATTGACTCCAGAATATGGCTCAATTTCGCGAATAGAGAGCTGAAATGTTAACAACCTGTATTTGGGTCATGATGTATCAAATGATGCAACTTATCTCAATGACCTTCATACTGGCATCATGGTGATGTGATGAATTCCATTCAATCGCCATTCAACATTTTATTTTTTCGGAATGTTCTAATTTTTTTTACGTATTTTTTTTTAAACTGGCAGACTGATACCCTATGTTGCATATGTCCTCCATATGCTGCGTGCCTTATCTGTGTGAATATACTAGCTTATTATCCAATGTCGGCAGGGTAACCGACTGATGTACTTAAAAGAAAACAAATGTTTCTGTTGCAGTATACTAATTGCATGTCCTTTGTTATGTTTGTGGTAGAAAAAATGAACAGAACTGAACGCACAAGGAAAACAGAAAGCTTTTATAAGACAGACAGCATAATAGTGTACAACGGTCATTTATTGAGTGAATAATACAACGTTTGATATTATTTTGAGCTCAGTATCACACGGATGCAAAATGGCGAAGATCTCAAAACAATTTAAAATGCAATTTGTGCGCTGATCCAACTTTATGCCTCTCTCCCACCTTGTAGGTTTCATTGTAGAATTTTGTAGGTGTTGTATGCCTAAGCCTATGTATAAATGCATAAAGCCTCTTAGCTCGATGATAGGTTTTGGGTGTGGCAGTCTGACAGAGAAAAATACCCCCCACCCTCCTCAAAACCTAGACACATATCTCTAGACCCCTCCGCTCATCATGGGTAAATTTCAATTTTTGGAACAAGCTAGGTATTATGGTTGCATTCAAATCACTATAATTCTATGTTTACTGTGTTTATTTACTTGAGTATCTGACAAAAAATAACAGTGTATTGTTATTCTTGGAAATTGGACCCCAAATCCAATATGATATCAAATAGGGCTGCCATATTCCTTGAAATTACGGATTTCCCACAACGCACAGCATATCTTCTCAAAGATGTGTGAAAATTCATGTTTGAAACTATGCGGTATATGAGGTATATGAGGTAAATTATCGTGCAATGTAGAGTAATTAAGCGATGAATATGGCATAACTGAGGAATTCTAGAACAATAAATCATAGATAAATTCTAAGAATAATGCCTTGAAGTAAACAAGCAGCAGGAAAAATATGACTTTTAGATGACCTCATATGGCCGCCACTTGCATTTGATCATCAAATCTTGGACTTACGGATATATGAATAGATTCAAAATGAGCGTAAGATGTTAGGCTATGCTTAGAGATCCATCTGTTCTGATATATTAGCGTAATGATCTGAGAATAGTGCCTTGAACTATATGAGTAAGATAAAAAGTATGATTTTCACAGGAATCCATATGACCGTCATTTTGAAATTTTTCATCAAATCTTAATCTGGGCGAAAAGCAAATAGATTCAAAATGAACATAAGATGATAGGCTATGCTTAAATATCTCTCGGTTTGGAAACATTTGTACAGTGAGCTAAGAATAATGACTTGAACAAAACGAGCAACATGAAAAAAAATATGATTTTCGGATGACCTCATATGGCCACCATTTTGAATTTGACGTCAAATCTTGATCCAAATAGATTCAAAATGGGTGTAAGTTGTCAGGCTATGCTTAGATATCTCTCACTTATGATAAATTTGCACAAAAATGCCTTTGACTATAGGAGCAAAATGAAAAAAGTATGAATTTCATATGACCGCCATTTTGAATTTTACCAACATACCTTTATAATCTTGGAGAGAAGCAAATAAACTATCTCTCAATTTTGGAAATTTTTCTCAATGAGATAGGGATAATTCCTTTAATTATACGAACAACATTAAAAAGTATGATTTTCAGATGACTCCATATCGCTGCGATTTTGAATTTGACCATCAAATCTTGATCTTTATATGTAATTGCATTCAAAATGGGAATAAGATGTTATGCTGTGCTAAATGATACTTCAGTTTTGATAAATGTACACATTGAGCTAAGAATAATGCCTTGAACTATACGAAAAACATGAAAAAGTGTGATTTTGAGATGACCCCGCATGTCCGCCATTATGAATTAAACCATCCTATTTTAAGATGAAAATTATGCATAGGCCTTATATATTCAAAATATGTGTAAGGCCATAGGCTCTGATGTGAGATCCGTTGGTGTTAACAAATTTGCACAGTGAGCTAAGAATAATGACTTTTAGATGAACAACCTGATAAAGTGTGATTTATGGATGCCACCACATGAGTGCTACTTTGAATTAAAGCATGATGGTTATTCACCAAAATTTTGGAAATGGGCCAAGGTAGTTTTCTGAAACCTTGGGAAGTCTTGGCTCTCGATTTTAGTCATTCTGGTTATACCGCGAAAAGTTCAAAAGAGTGCTAAATTTCCATACCCTCCTCTATCAACGAAGCCAGAAAGTGTTAACACGAACTACCTCAAACACAAAAAAGAAAACTTGCACCAACAATTTTCTTAATCGGGACGATTCAGTCTAAAATAAATGCATGCTGCCAATTATTTACAAACAAAAAATAGTCAAATAATTAGGCCCCTGCTCTGAGAAGCCAAAATGTGATGTAAAGCTAATAAACGGGCATGTTAATCGCCAATATGGTACTCCATAAATCACTGATATACATATTATATTGTCTGTCTTAAAGCTTTCAGTTATCCTTCTGCGTAAAAGCTTTGCACATTTTTTTGTCTACCACAAAGGACATCCAATTATTACATTTCAAAAGAAACAGTTGTATTGAGTTAAATATATTAGTACAAAAATAAAAATGGATGAAATATTTCGAGAATGACGTCCGAAGTTCATGACGTTAAGGTGACGTCAGTATGATGGTCAGTGAGATATAAATTGCATCGTTTGATACAGCATGATCCAAATACGGGTTGTTGAAGTTTTCAGTTCTCTTTCGAATTTGAGCCAGATAGTGGGGCCAAATCGTGGTCTCTGCAAAAAGACAAACACATTTTCCCGAATCTGCCGAACAAATATCGCCAGGAGAGTCGGGTGACCATGGTCATATTTTGGTGATCTTGGATTCCGTCTGATGTATAAACCTCACCATTCACAAATCCATATACAACTACAGACTTAAGCCCGGCGCACATGAGAGATGTCAGCTGGGCTAACGGCCTCAATTGCCTGTCAGCTCAGGGGCTAGCTCCCGTGTGGTTTCAGTGCACACGGTGAGCAAAAGTTTCACGAAATTGATTTCAGTTTCCTCAGAAAGTTTTTTTCAAGACCATTTTGAAGAGTCGTGCGTATAAATCGCGTGAAAATAACATGCGATTCATTGGCCGGTCCAATAAAACTGCTGAGCTGTTGGCTTGCGTTCGCCACACACGCGGAGTATTTGGCCTTGCGAGGCGAAATTATCAAACAAGTTTGATATTTTTTCCCCCGAGGCCAAAAACTCACCAAAAACTGCCCGCACACGAGAGCTAGCCCCTTAGCTGACAGGCAATTGAGGCCGTCAGCTCAGCTGATAGCTCTTGTGTGCGCCGTGCTTTACATTCCAGTGTTACACTACCCATTACTGCTTCCCAAACCTCCTCAACTTTTTCTCAACTCCTCAACTTTTTCTCAACTCCTCAACAATTCCAGATAAACGTCTCTTTCCACATACACATATCCACTTTCCAAGTTATATTTAAGGAGATATTGGAAGGGTAAATGCTGTACGCTCTCAAACAGGCTACTTGGCGGAGGACCTGCTACATGTAGCTACTCAGTTTGTAATATTATATTTTTAGCTGTTAGCTGTTCAAATCGCTTTTCGTCCGTGGTCTGTCCGTCGTCTGTCCGTAAACAGTTCTTGTTATCGCGATTTCTCAGGAACTACTTTATGGATCTTTCTCAAATTGGGTACACAGGTTCCCCTTGGGGTCTAGTTGTGCAAGATACCTTTTATGGTCCAATTAGAAAATCCAAACTGGCCACCAGGCAGCCATCTTGGATTTCGAGTTGTCATTTCTCAGGAAGTACTGCATGGATATGGCCATCAGGCAGCCATCTTGGATTTCCCCATGAAACTTTATCGTCATTTCTCAGGAAGTACTGCATGGATCTTTCTCAAATTTGGTACACAGGTTCCCCTTGGGGTCTAGTTGTGCAAGATACCTTTTCTGGTCTGATTCGAAAATCCATTATATGGCCACCAGGCAGCCATCTTGGATTTCCCTCATGAAACATTGTTATCGTCATTTCTCAGGAACTACTGCATGGATCTTTCTCAAATTTGGTACACAGGTTGCCCTTAGGGTCTAGTTGTGCAAGATACCTTTTATCGGTCCGAATCGAAAATCGAATATGGCCACAAGTCGGCCATCTTGGATTTCCCCATGAAACCTTGTTATCGCGATTTCTCAGGAACTACTGCATGGATCTTTCTCAAATTTGGTACACAGGTTCCCCTTGC